>CATIXN010000380.1:0-20520 GCA_949711725.1 Leptidea reali | reverse complement strand
AACGCCCCAACTGTCAATAACAATTAACTCGGTTCCAATATTTTTTTATTCCTTGCTCAGTTGAAAACTAATATTTTAATTCAAAAACATTAGTTACATTTTATTGATTTTAATATCAATACTGACTGTAAGAGTCATCCTTCTGATGTCGCTAGTCCCAATAAAATAGCACTTTCTGTGCTATATCCCAGCGGATTCTCCCACGAGATTGACGATTGCGCCTCTCTCCCCAAAAGAAGGTCGCCTTCGATGAAGGCTTAGAGGGCACTTGTCCAAAGCCAACTAATGGGGTGTTTAGTGGGTAGGCACTTAGGTTTATTACGCGAGTGCCACATTACCAATCCAGACGGCTGCGGCTGCATGAGCATTCACCACCCCGCTTCCATTGCTATCCCGAACGGTAGTACTTTCCCTTTGACTAGGCTCAAAAAAAATAAAATAAAAGTAGCAATAAGATTTTGGTTAAGATTTAGCGTTATTTTTGGTTATGACGCTATGGCATCAAAATTTTCTTCTTTTTCCTTGACTTGACATAAGTTTCAATGTGGCACTATTGTTGCAATAGACTAGTCTTTCATAACGATGATTTCACACCACTTTGCACATCGTTATATGAGTTGAAGAAAACCTACATTAGGATTATATTTTTGAATCGGAAATACATAGTTAGTTATATTTAAATCAGGTTTGAAGTTCCTCTTATAAGCTATAATCAATGACGTTCTATACATAATGTCATTGGCTTCATTAATTAAAACTGAATAAATTATCATTCAGACGGCAGTTTTCATAAACAATGTGTTTGAACTTTGAAATATTTGGTTTATGTGTACAAAAATATTTAGGAATTTGAAAGGATGTGTCCTTTTTTATGCTTTTGGTCTGTTTTTTTGTCAATTCCACGAATTTTTAAAGGTGTCGTAGTCTGTTTGTCATAATATTATTGTTTTTGGAAGTATTCAACGTAACATTCTACGTGGATTAGATTTCTTAAGAAAAATATAAGCTGAGCCTACTCTTTCGTGAAATATATCTGTATACTAAGTTGATTTTGTATTATTTTTAACTTTATTTTAAGGAAATAAATATTATTATTATAACTGATCATATTATATTATTTTCTTAGATTAAGGATTGGTCTCCGCTGTGCTCCAACCAACTTGCCGTAATAAAAATATATTGCTCTTAGGTAGTAGTAGTAGTAGTATATTTTTTATTACGGCAACTATTAGATGCTTGTGTACGTGGCATCTTCTCACAAAATGGCACCTTTCAATTTTTGTAACATACGCTTCGTATTATTTTACATTGAAATTAATAAAATACAAAATAGTTACTGATGGTATGTGATCCCAGTGTCTTTCTTATTTCTTGTAGTATTATTTTTATAAAGGTTTATTACGTAACCCAGTATTTTAGTTTCAAATAATAGCAAAGTTTAACAAAACATGTGGCACGTCAACGTCACACATTGTTCGAGACTGTCTCGAGTACGCCCACTTGGGCGTAGTAATAGTTGCCGCACTTTGCGACTACGTCTGCGGTGTCTAGTTGGTCAATCCTTCGTTTTAAGTTTACAGTTTTCATAACTACAATAATATTTCTGCTAAAATACGAACCAGTTTAAAATTATATAATTTCATACAATGAAATCTTTTAAATACAGGAATACGCTACTGTTATAATTGCGCTGAAAAGAACAGGAGAGATGAATAAAACAAAATGGCCGCTGCAACGCTTTCCTTGACAGGCCCTCTACAACATTTAAATTTGCATCACACTTGGGGATTTGCATCCGAGAAATAATTATTATCATATTATGCTGTAATAATTTAAATATATAAGGGCATTCTAACGTATTATTTTAAGAAAGTAGACTAGTAAACTATATATATATATATATACAGTATGTATTTTGCTTTTATGAACTAAATGTAGCCACATACTTTTTATAGCATTTGCTGACGATATACAAAACATGAACGAAATCGGTGCATTAATTAGGTCTAAATGTAGACTTTTAATTTTGAGCCAATATCTACGTGATGTGTAATAATTGTGTCACTTAATCAATGGTTCAATGAACTTGAATCGTTGCACATCAAAATGTGCGATGTTGCCACCCCGCGCGCTTCAAGTTCAAACTGTCGGACAGAACAGAAGCGATGTTGCCTGTTCGCTTCTTGCGGTAACTTGAAACGCGTCGGACCGTCTTAAAGCGAAAGAACGCGAACGGGCTTAGGGTAAGGCACAATCTATGGATAAATAGCTTAATAATATCGATTAATACCCAATTCGAAAAGCTATTTAACTTTAAATACTTAGCGCACGGTGTTTCTAGAAATATCGTAAAAAACCCTTAAAACACTACGCACTAAGTATTTAAATTAATTTTCTTTTGTTTAAGTAGTAAACAGATAGTAATTATAAACAAAGTAGAAATAAACAATAACGTGTTTTAATGTATTACATGTAATGTAATACAAAGCAATCTAATTTTTAAAAACCGCACCAACTTACCCGTTGCTACTCCGGTTTTTTTAAACGGATAAATGAGCGTACGGGACACCTGATATTATTTGATTACCGCCGCCCGCATTTTCTTACAAAACCAAAAGAATCACAGGAGCGTCGCCGGGATTTTAAAAAGGTGTACAGGCTGATTTTAAAGATATCCATGTCAAGGAAGAAAGTTCTTTGAAAATGGCACTGTAAGGGAACGCCTGACATCCTGATGGTGGAAATGACGTCTTAATTTGTGGAGAGTCTTGCGAAAGTGGAATTCGGCGGCAGGAATCAGGTCAAGTAGTTGTTCGAAAAAGTTTCAGCAACGCCAACTGATCTAGCCGTTCACAGAGACTGGATCCCCGACAATTCGCAGTCACTCACAACTCACAAAACAGTAGTTTCGTAAGTTTAATCGTAAAAAAATACTTTTTAAAAGTTCATTAATTTTATAATTTGTTAAAATTATTAAAACATTCGAATAACACAAAAATAGTTGTATCCTAGCCTTGGGTAGGTATTTAGTGGGTAGGTAGTAGGTAATGGTTGCTAAATAAGTGTAAAAAAGTATCGATAAATTAAAGATTATGTGTTTGCTTTTCGAAGGAATCAAGCTGAAATGAACACCAACAACTATTTGACTTTACGTACCTACATATATAAATTGTGTTTTTTAGTTTGTTAATTGTTATTGCTTTTTACGGTGAAATTGACATTAATTTTTTCTTTGACGTGCGTATACGGGTGAGTTTTTGTTTTGAATATAAAACAAGATGCACAATATTGAATTTGAAGTTCAGTTCAGTTATACCGAAATAAAAAAGTGAAGATGATGAACATAGTGAATTTTAATTGCGTCGTAAATAATCAAAAAATCAAAGGTGAAGCCGACGTTCCAGAGGTCAATGTACATTGGCTGTACAGTAGTGTTCACTGTTAGCACATTTATTTAAATATTTATTTTGTTTGAAAATTTCACTTTCCAATTTAATGATTTTAATTAAATAATTAATTTTGAGATAGTTCTGTGGACTATTATTACTAATATTTTTATTTATTTCATAGGTATGCAGTCCATACTGTATAAAAGTATTTACAGACACTGACATAAAATTTATTTATAAAAGGCTCTATTGCAAAATATAATAAAAACTTACTCAATTCTAAGTGTTTTATCTGATTGGACGATACTAATAAATATTTGAAACGTATGAAAAATATTAAAATCGGTGTCTTCGGTTTTTTACAGGACATAATTCTTTATTCGAAAAAAAAAATAATTCATATAACTTGTAGAACTCAGTTCCATAGGAAACAAATTGAAATTCAAATATTTTTGTTCGAAATTAGGATATAACGCCACTTATTGAATTTATTGGAAAAACAAAAATTTTTTTTTTACTTATTAGAAATAACGTATAAACAGGATTATAATTAACGTGAATATATTTTTTTTCTTCCAAGCCACATCAAACAATTTTGACTGAGATTCTAAAATAAACTTGTAAAAAATTGTAAAATGAACACTTATACATAACTAAGGAGCGAGATTTTGAGGGATAAATAATTAAAGCTCTTGCTTATGTTAGACCTTCATAATCCTTAGATCTTACTTTGATCCTCTTAAAACTTGGAAGACCTTCCGGATTTATATAATTAGAATAGTAACTAACCTACTATTCGTGACGGCAAGCTTAACCGGTAATACACATTTCAAAATAATGCAAGAACTGTTTTTCTAATCTGAATAATTATTCACAATTGTTTATAATTATAACAATATGATATTCAATAAGAATGGTTCTCTTTAATTTAGTGTAATATCTGGACGACCGACCCCTACTCGAATTTTTAAGAATGTACAAAACTTGAACAGAAATAAAAAACTGATTCAAACACATCTGGATTGGAACCGGGGTCTTCTGCTTTCCGGATCACCTAATGTCCCATCTGAGCTACTATAGTCTTGTATTTAGTGGTTAAATTTACCTTTGTATTCGAATGTTATTGTAGCTGTGTCACATTAAACACGGATGAAACTACATTTTTTAAAATTGAAACCAAGCTAGATCGATTTCTTGCCCCTAAACTACCTGTATACTAAATTTCATTAAAATCGTTGCAATCGTTTCCGAGATTCAGATTATGTATATAAAAAATTGCTTGTTTAAAGATATAACATAAATCAAGTGTCCTGATGTTTGTTCCCTGTGAACTTCTAAACCAAAGAACGGATTTTAATGGGAATTACTTCATAGAGTGCAATTTAGTCCAACTTGAGTGATAGGATAATTTTTATTTCGATTTGGCCCACATAATTATTTTTAGTATTATACTTTCTATGAGAGAATATATTGGCGCACGGTTTAACAGTTCTGCTGTGAAACAATTTCATTTTAACAACAGGGAGCATATTTTTCAAAATATTTTGAAATGATATAATTATAATATGGTATTAAATATTATTGGCGAATTCATAAAAAAAAACAGTACTGTATTTATTAAGTACAGAACAACGTCTGTCGGGTTAGCAAATTTTAATATATTTCAAGAATTCTGATATGCAATAAATCATAATTTTATTTTCCAGCTTTCTGAACCAATAAATCAAGTAAATTGAAGAATAACATCTATTATGAAAGCTTGCTTCAGGCAATCTTTTAGAAGTTTGAATAACAATAATTGTCGAAGTTGTGAAATCTTTATTGAAAGAAGAATAAATCGAGAAGGCGGCCATATTTGATAAATATTTGCAATTGAAACGAACAATTGATAATCAACAACAACTGTAAACTCATTTAAATGTAATTAAATTATTTAATCATTTGTGAGATATTATTAACTTTATTAATTATTTAAATCGGTTATACTCACGAATTAACTATGAAAAAACCGACTAATTTCGGACCATTCAGAGGTATGACCATTGTAATGTTATTGATTCTGACATTAAATATAACCTACTTTAATAGTTTAACAATATCCGGACGACCGAGCCTTGCTCGGATTTTTAAGAATGTACAAAACTTGAACAAAAAAAAAACTAATAGGACATCTGGATTCGAACCGGGGTCTTCTGCTTTCCGGATCATCCAATGTCCCATCTGAGCTATAATAGTCTTGTATATAGTGGCGAAATTTACCTTTGTATTCTAATGTTATTGTAGCTGTTTCTCATTTAAACATGGATAAAACCATTTTTTTTAAATTGAAACTAGCTAGATTGATTTATCACCCCCGAAATCCCCTGCATACTTAATTTTATGAAAATCGTTCGAGCCGTTTCCGAGATTCAGATTATATATATATATACAAGAATTGCTCGTTTAAAGATATAAAAAAAAAACCCATTTATTTCTGATACAACATTACAAAGCGATGTATACATATTATTCTGCCAAACTGCGCAGCAGTTTGTCGGCAGTAATTGTAGTGTTTCGCAAATTATCAAATCAATATTATTTAGTATATTTATTTATTTATAGTTTTTGTGTGTGGCAATTTAAAAGTCCCCACCAGTATTTCTTAAGTCTATTTAGTATGGACATTGTGCTAAGTAGAACTTTCGCAATAAGTTTTTCACCTGATTTTTTGTTTTACAATTCGACAATTGTGACGCTATATGGGTAGTTAATTCATTTATTAATGTAGGTATTACCCATTGCATGCTACCCATACCGTAATAATTACATATTTTAGGTACCACTAGCTTGTTTTTGTTAGATAGCAGAGTTGAGTAGGTATGCACTCTCTGTACTACAAATTTATTTATATATCGATATTGTTCGATTAACGTTAATAATTGTACCTTTTTATCAATTGGAATAATATTACATATTTTAAACAAGCGTTCATAGTTCCCGTTAAGTTTGTTTTTTATATTTCTGTTCACTAAGAGCTTTAATGTTCTTATTTGCAGAGTTTTGATTTTATTTTTATTCGTAGTAAAAGTTAGTCCATAGCTACTCAATCCGTAACTAATTGTTGCCTCGACCAAAGAGTGATACAGGGTGTACAAAATATTTTTACTCACCGATGACTTTAAGTGATAAATTTTACCAAATACTGTGCGGAGTTTCGAACATACTGAGTTAACATGTGCATTCCATGAGAAATTTTTATCAACAATGAGCCCTAGATATTTATACGACGTTACCTGTTCCAACTGACTACATTGACATATTTGTGAGGAACTATGCAAGCAAGAGTAACTATGTCCTATTATTTTAATTTTAATATCTTTATATTGACTATATGGTGAGAATATAGGCATACATTTTGTCTTTTCCATATTAATAATAATTCCATTGTCATGTGCCCATTTATTAATATTATTAAAATCTTGTTGTAATATGATTTGAAAAAGATTTGGGTCTCTACTACTATACAATAAACATGTGTCATCAGCATACATATATGTTCACATGAATACTATATCCTATCGGACCAAATATGGAGCCAGTTGGAACACCATTTAATACTGTACCTGGATCACTCTCTGCTCCAAGGACATTTACTTTAAGTAGCCTGTTTTTGAAATAGTTTTGGAACCAGAATTTAATACGCCCTCGTATACCGCATTCATCCATAGACTGCAATAAGGCGTCGTGCTCCAGCGTGTCAAAAGCCTTTTTAAAATCTATAAAAATAGCTACCACCAATTGTTTTTCGTTTAAATAAGTATTAACATCATTAGTAAAAGAAGTAAGCGCTGTTGTTGTACTTCTATTTGGTCTGAAACCATGTTGTATGTTCGATATAATATTATTATTTTCCAGAAATGCTACTAATTGGCCGACAATGACTTTTTCTGTAATTTTATTTATTGTGTTTAGGATTGCAATGGGTCTGTAATTTGTATAGTCTGTATGTAGTCCTTGTTTGTGAATTGGTCTAATTAATGACAGTTTTAACTCTTCTGGGTACATTCCTTTCTTAATGCTTAGATTGATAAAATGCGCTATAACCTGAGATATGTCTTTTTTAATTAATTTAATATCCCGAACCCTTATATCATCCGAGCCTGGCGCCTTATTGCAATCTAATTGATCAATAATTTTCTCTACTCCAAACGCAGTCACTTTTTGGTATCTAAAACTAATGTTGGAATTCTTAATATATGTTTGCCTGTCTAAAAACTTGTGCTGACATTTATGTTTTATTTTATCTATTTCATTTGTAAAAGTATCACAGAATTTATTAAATATAGTTTTGGGTGTTTCATTTTTACCCATATATTTTTCTATTACACTATCTACAGATAAATTGTTCTTACCTAGCCAGCTGTTTATTTCTTTCCATATTTTACGCATATCACCCTTACAGCATTCAATTGATTTTTTTCTTTGATTATTTTTAGCGACATTTATGGCTTTCTGTAATTTATTTCTATATTTATTATACTTAAGTCTAAGTAGATTGTTATCTGGTTTAGCTTTCCATTGCCTAAAAAGTAAATCTCTGTATTCCATCATATTTTCAGCTCCTTGGTAACCCATTCCTTAGTTTCACGTTTTTTTCTATTGTTGGTATGCATTTTTGAAGAGTCATATATTTCACAAAAGATTTCACTTATTTTATGATATATTTCGGTACTATTATTACACTGTAGCAGTTCTAACCACTGAACATCCTGTATTTTGCGTGCTATTTCTTTGTTATTGTAAACAAGATAAGGAGCTGTCGTGTTGAAAACCTGTTTCGGAACTTCGATCATAAGTCCAATTAAATAGTGATCGGCCACCTTACTCATTACAGTATATGAGTGAAGTGAAGCGGCTGTTGCATTCCGCACAAATTTGTGGTCGAGGCAGGACGCCTGCCGGCGACCCGCAACAATAGCTTCTCGAGTCACATCTTGTATGCCACATTGTAAGCCTAGTTCCGATAATGTGTTTAAGTATTCATTTGCGGTCGAGTTTAGCTCGCTTTGAAGGATGTTAATATTGCAGTCACCAACTAGAATAATATTTTTATGTGTAGAAGTATGGTGAAGTGTTCTTCTGATTTCCGTAATGAATTTGTTTTTGTTCATGTTCGATGGTCTGTATACGAGGGGAGGCTGATAAGTAATCTACCTAACTATGAAAGAAAAGACTTTGATGGCTAGTTTTTTTTTTATTTTTCTATATAGTCTCCTGCAAGTGAAATACACTTATGACATTTGCAAATAAGTGACATCATGCCGTTATAATAGTAATTTTTATTTTGCTCGTCAAAATGGTCAGTCACAGCCTCCTTCATTTCTTCGTCCGTCGAAAATCTGCGACCCCTCAATTTTTTCTTTAAATCTTTGAATAAGAAATAGTCACAGGGAGCCAGATCTGGACTATAAGGTGGATGGTTAATTTCTGTGAAGCCGTTTTTGCTCAGGGCTGACCTCGCCGTTAAGGCTGTGTGTACAGGAGCATTGTCTTGTAAAATCAGAACACCTTTGCTGAGTTTGCCTCTCCGCTTTTCTTTGATTTGTTCACGAAGCTGGTCAAGCAAGTTTGCATAATATTCAGCATTCATTGTTGTATTTTTAGGCAAATAATCTATCATCAAAATCCCTTCGACATCCAATACAACAAATACGGTGGCCATTAGTTTTCCCGCCGACGGCCGAACCTTGAACTTCCTTGGCGGCTTTTCTCCTTTAAATTTCCATTGCATTGACTCTTGTTTGCTTTCCGGATCCCACTGGCGAATCCAAGTTTCATCACAGGTCACAATTCGAGAGATAGTCTCTTCTCCTTTACCTTTGACCAGGTCTAGAAATGCCTGATAACATTCTACTCGCCTTTGTTTGTCAAAGGGGGTGAACATTCTAGGGACCCAACGCGCGCTCACCTTGGACATGCCCAAATGTTCGTGAATAATTTCATGAACTCGTTCCTTGCTAATGCCCACATCTCTGGCTATCTCCCACTGCTTGATTCGCCGATCTGCAAGAATCAGGTTCTTCACCTTTTCAGCATTATCTGCGGTAACAGCAGAAATTGGCCTTCCACTACGTGGGTCGTCTTCCAGGCTCTCACGGCCATGTTTAAATTGCTTCGACCAAAACTTTATGACGAATTCAGAAGGACTTGAATCACCAAACACCTTTAACATGCGCTCTCTGATCTGCGTAGGCGTATTTCCTTCTTTACTTAGGAATTTAATCACTGCTCGATGCTCAAATTTCATCATTTTACAATTTTCTTTCGACATGGTGAAATCAAAGCCGCGCCAAAAAAACAAAAGCAAGCGAAAAAAAATAAGCGTCATAATTTTGAAAAAGGAATAAATATAGAATATGATTTTGCAGTGGCCAGTTCAATTTTCAAAACTTTCTTTAACAAAGTAGATTTTATATCAGCCACCCCTCGTATGACCATTAATTTTGTATTATAACAAGATTCGCTAATAGTTATTTGTCCGTATATAGTTTCAAACGATGAACAATGCACGGTTTCAGGTAGAAATTGAATATTATTTTTTATATACATGACAATACCCCCTCCTCTTCTATTCTGTCTTGTGTTCGAATACATAGTATAACCATCTATATTGTACATGCATGTTTCGTCTTTTCTAATATTTACCTCCGATAAACATATCTAGGCTAGATAGGCAAGGGTTTAATTACATTAATAGCTCGTTGAAATGTTTACGTAGGGAGCACACATTTATATGAACAATATGTAATGCCAAATTCGCTTTTTGTATATTTTCTTGCCAATTTTGCAATTTTGTATAATTTGAAACATAAAAATCGTTAAATTCAATATCCATTGTAATAATTACTTTTACTTTTATAGGGTATACAATAAATATAACTGTCTAATTTAGATAAATGCGTGGACAAAAATAAATACCTTACTTTTGTGAGTTTTCCAGCAAATAAGTATTAATATCACTTTCACAACGCACTTGGAATATCTTCTTATCATTTACATCTTTTCTTATCAATATACGACCTTCTTGAATCCATATAAACTTGTAAATTTCTTTAAGTTTTTGTTTCGTGGTATAAAACAAAAGATGCTTTTGATAGGTCAGATGCTCATTAATATAGATTCGTGTGTTGTCATTATTGTTGTACAAAGTGTGCATAGTTATTGGTGTTTTACGGCATTTTAACCATTCACTACGGCCAGCTGTTGTTTTTAATCTAATTATTATTTTCGATCGTAAGTATTTTTCGCCACCCACTCTCCAGGCATTTTCAATGTCACTTGTGCCGAGTTTCAGGTTCTGTGCAATTTTTATAGTTTGCTGCATTACACTTTCATCACTCATTTTTTTCAAATTCACTATTTCTAAATTCAGTTTTAGTTCCTTTTGCTCAAGAGCTCCAAGCCGTTCTTCCATCACGTTATTACATTTCTCGAGGTGAATATTTTTTTGTATAATATCTTTCATTCTACTCTCACATTTTTTTGATTGAAAGTTTCCATCTCCTCAGTTTTAGAATGCAGGTACTCCAAGGATTTTTCAATTTCGACGTTCGTATTTTTAAATTCACTTATTTGGCTTTTTATGTCAGCCATTTCTGACTGTAGACTTAAAAAAACTTGTCTTGTTCTTCTTTCATTGAGGCCAGCATGCTGTTCATGCTTTTCATTTCATATTTGATCATTTTTAAAGTTTCACTCAGAGCATCGGTTGGATGACAGCTTTTATACCTTATCGGATCGGCCGATACGGTACTCGAGTCTGAATCCGTATCTTCCTTACTTCGCTTCTTTTTTGGCTGTCTCATATTTACCCATTTAGCCATAGTAACTTGCTTATCCTGTTTTCCCGATATACTTGAGTCTGACCCATAACATTTGTTTGTCTCTTTGTTGGGTGTGCGTTGTATATTCGGCATTGTACTACGCTCAGCTGATAGAAATATTGTAGGTACAGTAAAATAAACGCAGCTTATTTTTACAGCACTCGACACACGTCCGTCCGCTACAGCGAAGCGGGAGAACGAGAATAAGATGTATAACGCAATATTTAACTATTAGACAAAGTATATAATATTTTATATAATTACACAGGATCACTTTAGATTAGCTGAATTTGAAAGGTAATCTTTAAGGCAACCGTGAGATAAGCTAAGAATATCAAAGCAAAGACTCTTAGATAATGGATTGGTCTCCGCTGCGCTCCACTTGATACCTCAGGCGTAGTCGCAAAGTGCGGCAACTTATACTACGCCCAAGTGGGCGTACTCGAGCCATTCTCGAACAATGTGTGACGTTGACGTGCTACATGTTCTGTTAAACTTTAATAATAATTGAAACTAAAATTCCAGGTTGCGTAGTAAAACTTTGTTAAAATAATACTACAAGAAATAATAATGACACTGGGATCACATATCATCAGAAAGTATTTTGTATTTTATTAAAATAACACGAAGCGCATGTAACAAAATTTGAAAAGTTTCTGTGCCAATGATGATGTCGATTCTTCTCATAATACAACCGTGTGAACTAAACATACCGAAATAAAATAGAAACTCCTGCTTAGAATCAAATTATTTACATAATATGACGTTGGTTTTGGTGATTAACTCGATTATCACAAGTTAATATAAAGGTATCAGGAATTTAAACATTTTTATACCATTATACGCGTTTTGTAACTTTTAAAATATTTCAACAAGACTTTAATATTATCAATACTTGGGACAGTGTCACAAATTTCTGAAGTTTTACAGCGTTTCCATTAGAAAATTATTATTTTTACTTATTCTCATAATTTAAAAAAAACAGCCAAGTGCGAATCGGACTCGTCCATGAGGGTTCCGTAGCATCAAGTAAATTATGAATTTAAATGTTTTTTTTTATATTTGAGTTGATTGAAGAAACGTAAATTGAGGTTTACGATTTATGACGTGTTAAAAATATTTCTTACTAGATCTCGTTCAAACCAATTTTCGATGGAAGTTAGCATGGTAATGTACATCACATATGTTTTTTAGTTTTATCATTCTCTTATTTTAGAATATACAGGGTGGGGGGGTACACGTTTTACCGCTTTGAAAGTGTCTCTCGCGCAAACTATTCGGTAGGAAAAATGATATTAGAAACCTCAAAATCATTTTTGAAGACCTATTCATTGAACAACATCTATAGGTTTGATGAAAAAAAATTGAGTTTCAGTTCTAAGTATGGGGAACGCCCAAAAAATATTGTTTTTTTTTTCTATTTTTGTGTAAAAATCTTAATGCTGTTCGCAGAATACATCTACTTACTAAGTTTCAATAGTATAGTTCTTATAGTTTCGAAAAAAAGTAGCTGTGACATACGGACGGACAGACAGACATGACGAATCCATTAGGGTGCTGTTTTTTGGCATTTGTCTACGGAACCCTAAAAAAACCTGTGAAATGGAAACATATTGCTGTGACATAAAACTCAGCAAAGTGTGACGAACAAAGTTCTTTCGTTTTTACATACTCTCATTTTATGCGTAGAATTAAATTGCGCTTTATAAATCCAGAAGTGCCAACAACACTTCAACTGTCATTACAATTTCTCGGTACTTTAGCAAATACAACAGCGTCGAACTACATTATACTTCACTATACACTTATGAACGTACAAATCTACGTTAAACGCACAGTGAGTTAGGCGTTGCTTATATATATTACGGCTTCACTTATATACACACAAATTTAGTTTTTGGCCATTCTTTCGATTGACATCATAAGAGTAGGGATGTTTTTTTTTACATTTAAGTCGGTTCGATTCCCAGACGAGGCAAGTAATTTTTAGAAAATCTTTGAATGCGAAGTACTAACTTTTAAAAATAACATAAAGTCTTCTTTCAGTAAAATAGCCTATCTTCGATATTTAAGGTACTTTCCCTTCATGTCCCATAATTTTGGGACACCCTGTATAATTGCATCATTTCCAACCAAATTAGCTTAAGGCGCGGTCATACCTCAATATACCCAAAAATTGCTATCTTAGAGAATCGATAACACCATAACGCAATGAAAATATACCGACGCAAAAATACATTGTACAAAGAAAACCTTAAAGAAAATTTTGAACCGAACAGAATATTTATATATAATTTGATATATCCAATAAAAATTTAGAAGTTGCTTCCCAAAAATAAACTTTGGAGTCAAACATCTCCAAATTTTCAGTGATAACAACATTGTTTTATTACAGAATTTAATAGAATTAGTTAATAAACAAAAGAATATCAGTAAAATGAATGCCCATTTGCAGCTTAGCCACATGATCAACACAAATATTGTAGGATTGGTTATAGCGTTTACAATTCTAGTCAGTATGCGCCTTAAATGTAAATTGATATGGTTGTCTGTCAACCGCAGTGTTAACGTAGAGTTGAAGTCTTGCTACTATTGATCCCCTAAATTGTTATTTTAAGCAAATAATTCGACGAAAATAAGAGAAGTTCGGTTTTTTGCTGTTGAATATTTTATGAAGATGTGTATTAAGGTCGATGATCCGCAAATTGTAAACGATTATTATTATTAATTTTCATAATTCCAATGGAAATAAAACTTAATAAAGACGACAACTAACAAGCCAAATATAATAGCAGTTAACTACACTCGCCACGCGTGACTTTGAGCGGGATGGCTTCGTCTAGAACCAAACAACCCAAGCGGGCAAGCACTGACTTAAACCCTATCAATAAGTAGCATATACAAATAAAAGTATTTTATTAATAGAAAAGGTATAAGATTTGCATAAGATGTATATTAAACCATGCTACATTATTTTGTTATATCTCAAAGGGCTACGTCCGGCACTCCTATTCCAAAGGCGTACTCATGGAAATCAGCCCTTGTCATCCGATCCAAAAAAAAGGAGACAGTTCGGATCCGGCAAACTACGGGCCTATTGCTATTACCTCCCTGCTCTCCAAAATCATCGAGAGCATAATTAGCCGTCAGCTGTTGGTATACCTAGAGGGTCACCAGTTGATCAACGACTGACAATACGTTTTTCGCCATGGTCGGTCGGCAGGTGATCTTCTGGTATACCTAACACAAAGATGGGCCGCGGCTATTGAAAGCAAGGAGGAAGGCCTGGCAGTTAGCCTGGATATAGCAAAGGCCTTTGATCGTGTATGGCACATGGCGCTCCTCTCTAAACATCCATCATTTGGGCTTCCCGAGAGCTTGTGCAAGTGGACCTCCAGCTTTCTCACTGGGCGCAGCATACAGGTCGTTGTCGACGGACATTGCTCGAACCCGAAGCCCGTGAATGCTGGAGTGCCCCAAGGCTGTGTACTATCTCCTACGCTGTTTCTTCTGCATATCAATGATATGTTGGACACCTCCAACATTCAATGCTATGCGGACGACAGCACTGGTAATGCCGTATACACTGGCCATGCAGGTCTCTCTCGAGAAATCGTCGACCAGTGCCGGGAGAAACTTGTGTCTTCTATCGAGTCCTCTCTTGAGAAGGTTGCGGAATGGGGTAAATTGAACCTTGTCCAATTTAACCCCCAGAAGACTCAAGTTTGCGCGTTTACCACTAAAAAAACCCCATTTGTCGTATCACCGCTCTTCGACAACACTTCCTTAAAAGCCTCGCCTAGTATCGGAATACTGGGTCTCCAAATCTCGAGCGATTGCCAATTCCGTGGCCATCTGGAGGGCAAAGCCAAATTGGCTTCAAAGAAACTGGGCGTCATTAATAGAGCACGGCAATACTTCAAGCCGGCCCACATTCTAGCGCTGTTCAAAGCGCAGGTCCGGCCACACATGGAGTATTGCTGTCATCTCTGGTCTGGCGCACCCCAGTATCAGCTCGATCCATTTGACCGCGTGCAACGCAGAGCAGCTTGAATTGTCGGGGACTCAGTACTCTGTGAACGGCTGGATCACTTGGCGTTGCGTAGAGACGTCGCTTCATTGTGTGTCTTCTACCGCATTTATCACGGGGAGTGTCCCGAAGAGCTGTTTAACCTTATTCCTGCCGCCGAATTCCACCTTCGGATAAGTTAGGATATCATCCTCACCATCTGGATGTGTGGCGGTCCTCCACAGTGCGGTTTACAAGGAGCTATCTTCCACGTACTACAAAGCTGTGGAATGAACTTCCTTGCGGGGTGTTTCCGGGACGATACGACATGGGTACTTTCAACCTGCTCCTGTGATTCCTCTGGTGTTGCATCATCCGTCCGTCAACCCGTCCGTCAACAAGGTATTCATCGCGGTGCAATTACAATAATTATTATTCATTAAGTTCTTTGTCAAATTGTAATTAGAGTGATTGTAAATAGTGTGTTTTGATGTGTAGTACATGGTTTAATGTTATCTCGAAATTTAACAGTGAATCGGAAAAGTTATTTGTGTTTTAAAATTTAACAATTAAGCAGAATAAAATTAAAATTCAAAATTACCCTCAAATGCTATAAAATATTACTTGTAAACAAAACCACTTCAATTTAATTACGAAACTGACAAGTGACAGCTGGAACATACGAGTCTGACATATATCATCTACAAACTTATGAGTGAGTGTCATTTTTTTTTTTTGGCTTGGAATACTGAGACCTATATAAACAAAAGAAGGTCTTAACGTATTGGCCACGTGGGGCTGTGAATTCATTCCCGACCTAGTACTATCCGACTTGTTATTAAATTTAGAAATTTTATTTGTTAGTAAAATAATTTACGGATTTATACAATGCTACGTTCGCCATCTAAACAATATTCTAACTCTAACCCTGATTTGAGTTCTGAAAATGACTCCCAACAGTCTCAGGCACTAAGGAAACGTAAACAACCTCACTGTGAGTTAACAGAATCTTTCAAGCAATTCACAATTATGATGCAAAATACGCTTTCTGACTTTAAGTCCGACCTAGACATCAAAATATCAAAAATAGGAGAAAATACTGAAAATATCCGGCTGGAATTGGACACATTGTCTGCATCAATGAATGAGTTTAAGAAAGAGCTGTGTTCTTTACGTAATGACCAAAAGACGACCAGTGAGCAGGTTTTGCAGTTAAGTGAGAAACAAGAGGCTTTGTGTAAAGAAATGGGGGATGTTTAAATCTCTATAGATTTTACTAACAAAATTAATGAAGATGTTAAGCTACGTGTTTTAAAACTTGAGAAAGATGTTAAAAAGTCGGATAACTCTTTATCTAAAATACTGTCACTTGAATCCAAAATCGAAATCCTGGAGGAGCAAGCTAGGAGCTGCAATATAGATATAAGTGGTATACCCGAAAAAAGGATTGAAAACCTTATTGAACTTATGGAAACTATATGCAGAACTATATTCTCTACTATTGATCGGAAGGATATTATTGCTATACATCGAGTACCACAAGCTCTACTACAAGTAAACCGGCCTAAAAACATTGTTGTGAAGGTATCTTCTAGGATTCTAAGAGACAACATATTAAGTGCATTCCGAAAAAGAAAAGACATTACATCTGATCAAATAGGCATATCTGGAACGCCTAAACCAATTTATATGAACGAGCATTTGACGTTAGAAAAGAAAAAGTTGTTTCGTATCTGTCGGGAAACTGCAAAGAAAGAAAAATATCAATATGTCTGGATCAAACACGCAACAATACTTGTGCGGGAATCTAACAATCATGCGGCTTTTGCGATACGATCACAGAGTGATATATCTTAGATTAAAGCTGGTGGTAGCAGGATACTTAATGTCAACAAATAATTTATGTTACTTTGTTTTATCAATTTGCTATATTGTGCTATTTAAGTATTTTCACTGTTCATGTTTCCTTTTATGGTGTTTAGTTCAATATTTTTATACGAAAATAATCTCTTGTGTTGTATGTCCGTACATAACGAATGGCGCTTGGATTGTAGGGAGTATAATTCAAACTCGGATCTCATTTATTCTACATTTTATTATCTACGTTTATATAACTGAAATCGCAAAAATTGCTTTGGTAACGTACAATGGGCTTTATAATAATAAAGATGGCTAGCATTACGTGCTACTATCAAAATTGTAGGGGCATTCGCACTAAATTACATACGTTGTACATGAATATTCTTTCTCACGAATATGACTTAATTATATTAATAGAAACGTGGTTGATACCTGAAATTGACAATAGTGAGTTCATAGACCAGCGCTACAATGTTTACCGTTGTGATCGCAACCGAAGTGCTACGAATAAAAAGGACGGGGGAGGCGTGTTAATAGCTGTCTTAAAGGGTCTACGACCAATGCCTATAGATTTAATTTATCATAGTAGTTCTTTACAAGGAATGGAACATGTAACTATTTCTCTTCCCAAGTCAAACGGTTCAAACCGACATATTATCACCGCAGTCTACATACCACCGAAAACGTCAATAGAGTCGTATATTGCGTACTTCGATTTATTAATAAGTACTCTAGAAGAAACAACTATAGAAAGTTTCTCGCTTTTTGGGGACTACAACATGCCAAATCGGGTGGTGTGAATGGGTGTCCAAGATCGATAGTCTTAAAGGCTTTGATTGTAAGGGCACATCCCCACTAAGTACTCACTTAAGTAACTTTTTGTCATATCTTGGGGCAGTGCAGTATAATTGTATTAGAAACGGAACAGGAAAAATATTAGACTTATTAATATCTAACAAAGAGGTTGATATCACTGTACCTACTATTCCACTTTTACCCATAGATAACCATCACCCCCCATTTTGTGTTTCAATCGCTTTTAAGGTTGTTTCTTATCATATGCCGCGGTGCCCACTATTAAAGTATAATTTTTATAAAGCCAATTTTGACTTTATAAACAAGGACCTGGACAATCTTGACTGGCCTACGATACTCAGTACAAGCGATGTAGACGAAGCTGTTGATATTTTTTATAACTCAATTTTTGGTATAATTAAATTATACACTCCTCTAACAAAGCAAAAATCTACTAGATACCCTATTTGGTTTGCATCATCGTTAATTCACATTGCTAAAAACAAGAAAAAAGCTTGGGTTAGGTGGAAGAAGTATAAAAACGCTTCTGATTATGAACAATTTTCTTTATTCAGATCTAGGTTTAAATTAGAATGTAACAAATGTTTCACAAAATATTTATCGTCAGTTGAAGATAGTATAACAAAAAATATTAAACATTTTTGGTCATTTATATCAAATAAAAAAACAAAATGTAGTATTCCTTCGTACATGCGTTACAAAAATCTTCAATCGATTGAACCTTACAGAATTTGTCGAATGTTCTCTGATTTTTTCCACTCTGTGTATGAACCTTCCTCTCTTTCACTCAATACATGGTCGCCCCCGCCAGAATCAACGGCGAATGATATAACTTTAGTCTATGTACACCTCACCGAAAATAAGGTTCGAGTAGCATTAAAAACCCTGGATTCATCAAAAGGTACTGGCCCTGATGGGCTGCCTGCGTTTTTCCTTGTTAGAACGGCTAATGCCATTTGCAAACCTTTACACCTGATTTTTAATAAATGTATTCTATATGGTGTTTTCCCTGAAGTATGGAAACGTGCAAACATTGTACCAGTTCATAAGAGCGGCTCTAAACATTTAGTGGAAAACTATCGTCCCGTTTCTATTTTATGCGAAGTAGCAAAGGTTTTTGAACGACTTGTTCATAATGAACTTTATCCTGTTGTCCATAGTACAATTTTAGAGGAGCAACATGGTTTTGTTAAAAAGCGATCTACTATTACCAACCTAATTAATTTCACTTCTCTTCTATTTAATAATATGGACAATAACGTTCAAACAGATGTGATTTATACTGATTTTATGAAGGCATTTGACAAGGTGGACCATGAAATTTTGTTAGGTAAAATTGCTTTTAATGGTATACGTGGTAATTTGTTACGCTGGTTTTCATCTTATATTACAAAAAGAACTCAAAAAGTAGTTATTAATGGATTTAGGTCTGAAAGTATAGATGTCACTTCTGGCGTACCTCAGGGCTCCATACTTGGACCTCTCCTGTTTATTATTTATATTAATGACATAAAGCAGTGTTTTGATAATTGTAAATTTTTACTATATGCTGATGATCTAAAAATATTCAAGTCAATTACAAACCTCAACGATTGTGAGTTAATCCAACAGGACCTAAATAGATTATCTGATTATTGCAGAAAGAATAAATTAACATTAAGCCTACATAAATGTAGTTCTATCAACTTTTCAAAAAAAAATTGCATTATTAATTATAATTATTCTCTTTCTAATGTTACGTTGAGTAAAGTTTTATCTGTTAGGGACCTAGGAGTTATCTTGGATAATAAATTACACTTAAATCTTCATATTGACAAAATTGTTAACACTGCTTTCAAAATGTATGGATTTATCATGAGAACATCCATTGACTTTAAGAAGCCCTATACTTTTTTACATTTATATAAATCCCTTGTACGTTCCCAATTGGAATATGCCGTTCCTATTTGGCACCCTTTTTATAAAAAGTATTACGAAATGATAGAAAATGTCCAACGTAAATTCTTAAGATCCATGAGTTACAGATGCTATGACAATTACAATATGTCGTACGATGATTTGATAGATAAGTATAAACTACTATCCCTTCAATCAAGGCGCAAACTTCTTCAATGTATGTTTCTGCACGGCATTATACATAGCAAATTTGATTGTACAGAATTGAGCAACAAATTAAATTATGTTATTCCTAGAACAGCCCATATCCGAGGACTGTGTAATCGTAAACTTTTTGCAACAGGTAAATTTCGTACTAATGCAGGAATAAGATCACCTCTGCATCAATTAGTTGACAATTACAACAAAGAATTCATTAGTGTTGACATTTTCCATTTATCCGAGAGCCAGTTCAAGTGCCAAATTAAAAAAAAATACTGGATAATATTTGATTTATTTACATACATTCTTTTAAATACCTACTGAACATCATAAGTACTTTAGGTTAATATCATTGTATATATAGTCATAATTTAGTGTAGATTTGTGTAGATAATTATTTCTTTTGTTTTCCTTTTTGTGTTTATTAATTGTTTGATTTTTATAAATTTAATTTACTCCAACTAGCCATAATATTAAGAACATTGTT
>CATIXN010000379.1:0-20668 GCA_949711725.1 Leptidea reali | reverse complement strand
TATTATTAATTAATATAATATTAATGTGTCCTTCCGAACGAATCACAATGTCAGTCGAATATGTAATGGCAAAGATCGATTAAATAATTCCGAAAAATCCGGCGTTTATAAACTAAGTTGTGACACTTGTAACGGGGTATATATAGGTCAAACAGGTCGAAATTTCGAAATTAGATTAAAGGAACATATTGCCGCATTTACGAATAATCATCCCGAAAAATCAAACTTCGCGAAACATTTAATTGATACAGGTCACTCACTCGGAAACAATAATAATTTTAATATTTTGCATACATGTGAAAAAGGATTTCGCTTAAATGTGTTAGAGCAATTAGAAATAATAAAACACAAAAATAACAATATGTTTACATTGTTGAATGAACAAACAAATTTAGTCCCATCACCTTTGTTACGTGTCTCTTCCGGGGGTAATACGTCACAACAGCCGACCAATCACAGCGCGTCATTTCATGGGGCGAGGGTATAAAAGAGCGGCTTCCGGCTCATTTGATTCAGTCTCGTGCCAGATTTTGGCGAGACAACACGTCCTGAGGATGCCTCGTGTAGAGGCGAAACACGTGTCGAATTGTTTTAAAGACAAATATTGGCGGAATTAACACTAAAGAAAACTTAAATAATTTGTATAACTACGAGATTTAATAAAACCGTGTTGGTTGATAGGGATGCATTGTAGGCAATTTCTATAAATATGATCATATACAATTTTTTCTAACATTTTACCAAATATATTCAAAATGGAGATACCTCTATAGTTACTAATATTTGTTTTTGATTCCTTTTTATGTATTGGTACTATTCGGGCTTCCTTCCAACATCTAGGGAAGGTCCCTTCATTAATGGAGCGCTTAAAGAGTGTTAGTAGCGGAGGTAATAGGCCCGATTCACATTTCTTTATAAAAATAGCTGGTATACCGTCAGTACCGGCGCCCTTTCGGATATCCAATTTACTAAACAACCTCCTAAGTATTCTTTCATCGATCTCAATTGTGTGAAGATTTTCGGAAATATTTGATTCCTCGTTCAGGGTCTCATCATTTAGGTCACTAGGTTGGAATACACTTTGAAAGTATTCATTAAATGCATTACAGATATCATGTCCATTCGTAAGTAAACTACTTCCGTAGTACATGTTGTGAGGAATACCAGAATCAGTGCGTTTATTTTTAATAAATTTCCAGAATTCTTTAGGCGAAGTTTTGATATTACTCTGACAACGATTCATATATTTTGTATATGATTCGATTTGCAACCTCTTTACTCGGGCTCTCAGCAAGGAGAACATGGCATAGTCTCCTGGATTTTTAAACTTTTTCCACCTAGTGTGAACTTTGTACTTCTCTTTTATTGAATTAATTAGAGCTGGAGTATACCATTTCGGGTATTGATGACGTGAGGAGATTTTTATAACAGGTATATGAGATTCTATGAGCGAATGAATAATTCTGTAAAAATTATCCACGGCCTCTTCAACGGAGCCATTTAGGATGTCGGACCAGTTTGTATTTTTTAATTTTAAATTTATCGTCTCATAGTCACCCTTAAAAAATTTCTTTATCACGCAAAAATGTGGTTGTAGGGCTTTCATAAAAAGGTCTTTTACGACGATAACCAGGGGACTATGAAAGTGGTCAATATTTACAAGTGAATCGCTACATATGTTACACTGTAAGTAAATATTTGATAAGACAAGATCAAGAATGTTACCACAGCTATTTTTGTTGAAATTATATTGTTTTAATCCCATCAGATTGTAAGTATTTAGTAAACTCAATGCCGATTCTAATAATTCTGAGTTACAGTATTTTGTAATGCTGTAACTATTATCATTACCATACCATGAAATGAAAGAAAAATTAAAATCTCCTATTATGAGAAAATTATCATTCGAATGTTTATCGTAAAATGATATTAGGGTCTTATTAAAGTTACGTAATAAATTATTCGCATCCGAGTTAGGGGGGATGTATGCCGCTATAATATGTAAATCCTTGTCACTACGTAGCGAGCGATTGCTTAAATATATACCCTTCGGAATAGTTAGCCATATACATTCTACTTGCTCGCAGTTTGAGTCCTGTGAAATAAACGCAGCAAGTAATTTCTTAATACATATCAAAACGCCCCCGCCCCTTCTCTTGTGTTTCCTGTCGATTCTGAATACATCATAACGACTGTCACATATTTCCGTGTTTAAAATTCCATCACATAGCCAACTTTCTGTTAAAATTATTATATCATAATTGCTTGTTTCTATATTATTATAAAGTGAGTGTAATTTCGTGCGTAACCCGCGAGTATTTTGATAATAAATTTTGAGATTATTTAAATCCATCATAAAGAAACCTAATTATTATGAAGTAAAAATATTTAAAATATAAGGAAATGTCAAAAAGAACACGGTTACGCAATATAATGTAAATACAATTACATAATTTCTAATATAAAAATTTGTTGCAATAAAAAGCAATTGATAACTTATTAAATGCATAACATGGCTAAAAACAATAACAGATAAGAGGATAGATATAAAATCATTTACTAAAAATTGTACGGCAGTGATGTGAGTACTGAGTGTCAGAGGTTTTAAACAATTTAAGTTTTTGTTTCTTAAGATTAATAATAATGTGTAAGTGTGAATGAATATAATTAGTTTGATTTTTTTTGAGTGGTAAAAGTGTGTGTGATGAATATGTGTGTGTGTGATGAATATACGTATTTCTGGTACAATGAACTCTAATAATAAAAAATGGTAACTGAGCATTAAACCTGCGAAGTGTCTAAAAAATCGTTCAATTCCTCTTCTGACCTGATCGCCTTGGGTGGACATTTTTCATTGCGACGTAAATAAATTACGCAGTTCTTCACCCAAACAAATTTGATATTACGTTCCTTAGCTCTTAGTTTGCACTTATTAAGGAGCATCTTATTAGCAACTGTGAGGTGTTCGTTGATGAAGATTTTCATGGAATTGTCATCAAAGCCAAGATCACGTGAGGTTATCCCTTTTTGTTTATTATGCTTTTTGAAGTTAGCTAGGAGTTCATCTTTACCTCTCTTATCCTTAAGTTTAGCCACAATTTTCCTTGGGTGTCCTTGTTTCTGACGAATTGAGTGAACTCTTGTTATAAATTCAATGTCGTCTCTTCTAAGGTCGGAACCAATAGCCGTAGCTAAGAGAAGAAGTAATTCAACCAAATTTTCTTTCGATTTCTCCGGTATGCCAACTAACTCAATATTTAAGAAGCGGGATTTTTGCTGCTCGCGTTTGTTTTCTAAATCAAATGCAGCAATATTTTTTTGAAGATTAGAGATAGCAGCATCTTTCTTCGCAAGTTCAGTATCATAACTTTTTAATCTATTCTCGACGTTGAGAATCTGTGACTTAACCCGGTCGAGTTCTTGACTTAGAGATTCAACAACAGAGAGTTTTGTATCAATATCTGCCAGCCTCGTGTTAATATCTTCAATTACACTCGTATTTATCTTTGAGGTTAGTTCGTACATTTCATTGCGTAATTTTTCGACATGTTCTGGGAGTGAAGTGAGAGGGGACAGCATATTCTCAATTCTGGTTAGTTGCACCTGGTATGAAGCGTCCTCCGGAATTAGATTCTTGGAAGCAGAGCTCGTTTGGATAGGACTCTTTCTACATTCAGGACAAATCCACGAGCCCTGTCTTTCAAATCCCAGTCTCCGCCACCCAACTTCCGATAAGCTAACACAGTGGAAGTGATAGGTTAATCGGCAACCCGAACACGAGGCCCCATCCAGAACTTTTTCATTGCAACGCTTGCATAAATCTTCCATGCCGAAGGTTGTCAACGCCGGTGCTCAGGAATGTATTGATACGGAACTGGTTATTAATCGCGTCACTTTGTACTGCAGTAGGCAGCGGTATGCGTAGAAATAGAAGTCACCACAACACAGAAAACTATAACACTCAATCAGATTTCTATACTATTATTATATCAAAGAAATATCAGCACTACTTAAAAAACTATAACGTTAAGACTTAATAAAAACCTACTTATACTATTATTATATACAAAAGTAAAATATTGTTTGACGAACACGTCTTTGTCACATCGAGTTCGGATCGAGACTGTTACGATTACGATTTATGTTATAGTAACCTTTACCACACAAATTTTTTTTAACAATTCTTTTGAATAACGTTATACTTTTGTTTTGAACTTTTTCTGGGATCTTGTTGTAAAAGCATATACATCGCCCCACAAAAGACTTACTAACTCGACTTAGCCGAGTAGTAGGCATCATCAGTTTATGTCTGTTCTTGGTGTTAACATTATGGTTATGACAGTTTCTGGCAAATTCACTTATGTGCCTATGAACATACATTACATTATCAAGAATAAATTGAGAAGCAACAGTCAAGATGTTAATTTCTTTGAATTTTGCTCTCAATGATTCTCTAGGACCTAGGTTATAAATAGCGCGAATAGCCCTCTTCTGCAGCACAAATATTGTATTAATATCGGCAGCGTTGCCCCATAGCAATATACCATAGGACATAATACTATGGAAATAACTAAAGTATACTAGTCGCGCCGTATCTATGTCAGTTAATTGTCCAATATTTTTAACCGCGTATGCTGCAGAACTAAGTCTGTTCGCCAATCCTTCAATATGGGGGTATTGTATATTGTAATTTGGAATCTAGAGTTATGCCAAGAAATATAGCAGATTCCACCGGTTCTATCACCTCTCCGTTTAACAAAACATTTGCATTTACATTATTGACATTTGGTACGGTAAATTTAATGAATTTAGTTTTCTTGCTATTTAATAATAGGGTATTAGCGCTAAACCAGTACACGATGTCAGATAGAATATCGTTCACTTCGTCATACACAGCTTGGTTTCTTTTCACTTTGAAAATCAGTGAAGTGTCGTCCGCAAACAATGCTATCTTATGTTTTTTCTCTATGTAATAAAAGACTCGTTCCTATAAGCGGAGTATTATTTCCAATCCCTGACCCACTCCCGTGTCAATACTATGAAAATAACTAAAGTATACTAATCGCCGTATCTATGTCAGTTAACCGTCTAATTTTCTTAACCGCATATGCATTAACTTAACCGAATATATCTTCTTAGATCATTCATTAAAATAGAATCCATTTTGGTTTTAGCAAAATAATGTGTACTTGATTAATTATTAATATACAATCGCTTTGCCTTTTGCTAAATGCAAGTATCAGCCCTACGCATAAAGAGCAAGTATTATAACAATGTAACAACTACGCTCCCGGCCCTCACAATACAAAGTCATACTATTCTCAAGAACTAAACTAATAATTCTATTTAGATGTAAAGATTAAGTTGTAGATTTCAATAACACAATGATTTGAATGTTTATTACTCGCTGAAAATATGAAATACATTCATACTGAGATTTGAATAACTCATCTATCTCAATACGAGTAAATATAGCATTAGTTAAATTATAAAGATCAGAGTAGGGCTTATGCGGTGGTATTTTTGCAATAAAATTAGGTCTTGTCAGACTCTTAATGATAAAAAATACTTACTGTTTCTAATGCGCTTTCATATAAATCATTTTAGCTTCGCGCAGTGAATCTTTTAGTCACTAAGTAAAGCCGCAAATCATTGCACGAGTTATAAGGTTCAGGCTGACGGGACTATTATCGCCAGAGATCTGTGAATTTGTGACTTAATCGAAACTGTATTATGTTTCGCTTTAGGCCATCTTCTGCTTTCGATGGCATTACAACACAAGATAAGATGAATTATAGCGCGAATAAAATCAACGTAGTTTTATCAATATCCAAACTTTGTTGCTGCTTAGATTCATTATCAGTGGGAGGCTCCTTTGCACAGGATGCCGGCTAGATTATGGGTACCACAACGGCGCCTATTTCTGCCGTGAAGCAGTAATGTGTAAGCAATGCTGTGTTTCGATCTAAAGGGCGCCGTAGCTAGTGTTATTACTGGGCAAATGAGACATAACATCTTATGTCTCAGGGTGACAAGCGCAATTGTAGTACCGCTCAGAGTTTTTGGGTTTTTTCAAGAATCCTAAAAGGCTCTGCATTGTAATGGGTAGGGCGTATCAATTACCATCAGTTGAACATCCTGTGTATTGGCATAAAAATGGATCTTTTCTCACACTGTGTGTAAAACGTGATATTCCGCAGTTACACATAGCAGCCAAATTTCAATCACTCCATGAAGGAATTATATTATAATGATAGAAGATTTACATTGAGGAGCTTCTGATATAACACTTTATCGTATCTGCGATTTGGTTAAGAGATACGACCGACACTTTACGTCAACTGTGGAGCTGTCTGATTGTCCCTGATCCCTTATCTATTCAGTGATTTGTTCACACCCGGATAAATGAACTGGTTAGCTATTTTCAGAATAGAAATAGTATAGTCGAAATAGAAAAAAACATCAGCTTTATGCAAAATTATTGGAAGTTGCACTCTGCTGCCAATCAAAACATTTAACATCTTGTTTCTGGACCTCCTATACTTCTGCTAATAGTTATTATAAACAATTTGTATCGTTTTTAAAGTGATTAATTTTAACTGATCCCAGAAGTTATAATAACTTTAAAACATAACAAATTGTTTAGATTTGCAAGAGCGACATCTTTAGTCAATTTTGCTAATATACAAATATGGGGGTTGAGCATGTTATCACTTACTGTAAAGTAGATCCTGTAGATAAAGCCACAATCTGAGAGTTGAACAAAGCAGACAAGATTTTATCAACGATACGTCATTCGAACAAGTTGGCTCAGTTGGAAAGAGCGATCGCACGGAACGCGAGAGGTTACGGGTTCGAGTCCTGCATCGTTCATAAAATGTTGTATTCAGTTTTATTTGTGTTATTATTTAATAGCCTGAGAGCGGTCGCTCGCTAACTACCTAATAAAATTATATATTTAATATATATTATAATTATTTAGTTGATTGACCGCACTTTTATCTGTTGTAACTTATATCTACAACTATATAGTCTGTGGCTATTCTGTATCTATGGGCAATATCATTAATAAAGTGGAAACGTTTATGTGCAAAAGAAAATCTCTTTTTCTTTAAAGAATCCCAAATTGTAACAGTCCTGTAGATGAAGCCACAATCTGAGAGTTAAAAAAAGCATATAATATTTTATTTATGGTAGATTTTTTGACTTTCAATAAGTGATTTCACATCCTATTTTGAATAAAAATATTTGAATTTGAATTTATTAACAATACGTCACTCGAACAGTTGGAAAGAGCGATCGCACGGAACACGAGAGGTCGCGGCTTCGAGTCCTACATTCATTTGTGTTATTATTTAATAGCCTGAGAGCGGTCGCTCTATTCCCAATCTGTGATATCACTGAGAAAGTCATTTATGTTACAGAAAATAAAAAATTAGCATGAATGTCTGTCGACCAACAAAAAAAATTAAGCACTTGTTCCAACTAACTGCACAGAGCAAACAGTTTACTAATTCCAAATACATTACAGGTTTCTCATTAGCATTAAACAACGCTGTACCTTTTCCCATGAACAATACTTAATCTTACAAAGACACCTAGCATGAATATTCAAACAAGCTAAATAAAGCAACAACTTGAATGTTGTTCTTTGTAAATAAGTAATAAAGAGTTCGACATAAAATTGTTATCACACCATCAGGGCACTCATCGTGTGTCGACATAAAAATGTTGTAAAACCATAATTGACGAATGCCTGTCACATTCCGCGTGAGATTGCTAATTCTTTGCTCGGGAATGTTGCAATTACGTAAAAATTATAATTCGTACCTTTTTTTATGCCAATAAGGGATGAGATGAGCAGGACGTTCAGTTGATGGTAATTAATACGCCCTGTCCATTACAATGCAGTGCCGCTCAGGATTATTGAAAACTCATAAAGCTCTGAGCGGCACTACAACTGCGCTTGTCACTGTGAGACATAAAATGTTAAGTCTCATTTGCCCAGTAATTTCACTAGCTACGGTTTGAGTTCTGTAGAAATCTGTGTGCAATTCAATTCTCATTCATCAATATTATTTATAGCGGCCTGTTGTCGTCGTTGTGACATGATTAATGCTAGACACTCATCACCGGGTCTTCATCATTAACCAACCAAATCGTTAACCATCTATACATAATATCACAATCATTACATTAAGTACATGTTTTATAAAACTGTGGAGTTTTAATAATGCTAATTAAAATGATCCCCACCACTCAATATGAATTTATTGGGAGCCCTTACGGTGAAGAAAACATAGTGGGGAAAAGGACACATCTGCGATATAAGAGATTTACCAGTAGGAGGCTCCTTTGCACTGGATTCCGGCTAGATTATGGGTACCACAACGCCGCCTATTTCTGCCATGAAGCAGTAATATGTAAGCATTATGGTGTTTCGGTCTGAAGGGCGCCGTAATAGAGAAATTACTGGGCAAATGGGACTTAACATCTTATGTCTCAAGGTGACGAGCGCAATTGTAGTGCCGCTCAGAATTTTTGTGTTTTTCAAGAATCATGAGCGGCACTGCATTGTAATGGGCGTATCAATTACCATCTATAAGTCCTCGATAAATTTACGAAGATTGAACGAAATCTAGCGGTTTCAAGTGGGTCAAAATTGCGCCCAAATGAGTCGGTTACAAACAAACATACAAACAGGTGAAGCTAATAAAAAAATATTTTTACACGCAACAGCGTGTAAAAATATTTGAATATAATATACTTGACTTACTCTGACATGTCAAAACTTTTAGTAAGACATTAAAAATGATAATTTAAATATGTTAAGCGAATAAATCTTGACTTGTCGATAAATTTTTTAAGACCAAGCTACGAGATAAGTTTATTATCACCCACGACCTCGGGGTGTCGCAGAGTCCTTTGTGACGCCAGGTGTTTTGGCTGCTATGTGGCCACACCTATGCACTCCGGGACGATGTGTGTGGCCATCTGTTCTACCTTCATGAGATAACAGGGGACTGATGGTAACCCTATCCTCTTCATATAATCAATCTATATTTCCACCTCTTTATCTTTGCCTTTAAAGAGTGAACTGCAAGTATTTATATCTATGCCTGTACACATATATTCCACTTAAAAAAAAAGTTAATGTTACTTTTACTTTTTTTAGTAACTTTTGTAAAAGTTAATGTTAATTATATACTTTTGTGACATTAAATTTGTTGACACATAGGTACTAAATAAATTAGTAAATTTTAATATTTAATATCAATGATAAAATTGTGAAATCTGCAAGGTTTCGTTTGTATAACAGTCACTGACCTCTACTACATACTACTGGACTGGTGGCTGTTAAAGTGCTTTGGTGCCTATTTCATATTCGCCATTTTGGCGCTGTTGGCCATGTAGCGAGAGTCTGAGGTACTAAAACTAGTGATGACAACCTCAGCAAACATCGATAGGTAGTGGTAAACTATTTACAAAAAAATTGTGTACTTTATTACGTTGATTCTTGAAGTATAAATAACACGGAAAAAGAACGAAATTAATTCAATATGCAAAAACACTTCAGAGTATTGTACGTTCCTTCGCAGCCATTTGTATTATACGTCAAAATTTGTTGTCTTGACGCTCGCGAGTGGCGCTTCAAATAGGCACAAAAAATTTGCCGCGAAACATATCGAACAGCCTGTCCAGTGGTATTAATACAGGTCAGTGATAACTAGGTAGTTAATTGTTGGTACATAGACAACTCTATAACATATTTTGCATGTCAATTGATGAAACATATTGCATTATTAATAATATTATGTTAACATCTTAACTACATTGTTTCTTGAAAATAAAATTCCATATCAATTCATTTCACATGCTCCTATTCAACGTGGTTTGCCCACTGTGGCAGAGCCCGGTGCATGGTAAACATATTTTATTGCTGACATTTAAATCGAGTAACGTATGCCTTTCGTCAGACCAAGTTCGTTAGAACTACTATTTCTGCGTAATTCGGAGCCGAATCGTCTGTCTGTAAGAAATGTTTCTAAAACTTTCAGACCTCCCAATTAAATTCTTCTAACCCAATAATACGACATAGTTTTAACAAATAAGGTATTTAATTAAAGGCACATTTGTTTTATTTCTTATCATATTATCATATAAGATAAATCTATAATATCGGATATTAACCAATTATTTAAAGATCTCGCTACAGATCAATATATGATTATCGACCATATAGGAATCCCATATCTAAGAAAACAAACACATTTGAGCCTAAATGTCTTGGATAACGAAATGACAATACTATAATTAGAAATGGTATGATGCTTAAATTTTGTATGAAATATTTGTTTTATTTTAAGTCTCTCTTTTGGGGAATCGGTAAAAATTAAAATGAACACCCAGTAACTTACGCTTGTACACATCCAATTAAGTTAAACATTTTATTTATTCCATTATAAATTTAAACTTGACGTAATTGGTAACTGTTTTATTAATTCTTTAAAACTGCAAGTTTTAAACATTTATCGCATAGTGGCTGATCAATTAAATGATAATTAAAGTCGCTTGTTCAAGAAACTTAAAAACAGCTATAGGAAAACGGACAGTTCTATTTTTTTTTGCGTTAAGGTTCTTGTACTGTCGGTAATGAACGAGAAGCAAGTAGAACTAGAAACAATTAAACAAGCAATTAACGAGAGTAGTTGCGATAGTTTTGTCGCTGGGCTCTAGCATGTTTTTTTTTAAATAACGCTCTACCCATTACATTGCAGTGCCGCTCAGGATTCTTGAAAAACCCAAAAATTACTGCTGGTTCAAGCGAGACTCGAGATTACGACGAACAAATGACCACTGGAAGTCGCTCTCTCACTTAAGACAGCGAGCATCTCTCAGTGAGTGATCTTTGATAGCTCTTGTAGCGAGGACTCTCTCGAGCAATTTGTGGAACTCGCCGGCAAAGTGTACATCAATTCTACTATTAGGTAATCTGTGTGCCTTCTTTACTCACACGTTTCTTGTATGTTTCTTGAGCGAGAAAATAGTTGATAATAAGTTTATCGCTGGCGGTGGGACAAGTGCCTTACGAAAACAACTTCGGCTTACTCCGTCGATCGTCTCTCTTCGGTTACTTTGGCACGTTTCATCATATTCGATAATCGATAGTTACAGTTATAATTACTGATTTATATCTTACTTTACGGATAAGGATATCATCCCCACCATCTGGATGTGTGGCGGTCCTACACAGTGCGGTTTTCAAGGAGCTTTTTTCCACGTACTGCAAAACTGTGGAATGAACTTTCTTGTGCGATGTTTCCGGGACGATACCACATGGGTACCTTTAAAAAAAGCGCGCACACCTTCCTTAAAGGCCGGCAACGCTACTGTAATTCCTTTGGTGTTGCAAGAGAATGTGGAGGAGCGGTGGTCACCTTAACACCAAGAGTACGCACATTTGTCCTCCTTTTCCATAAAAAAAAGTAATAACCTCGAAATATTACTTCATTATACAATAATTATAAAATAGATTTATTGTTTAAAACTGTTGAGAAAGCTCGTGAAGTCAATATTTAAGCTATTTATAGGCTATTTGGATCGTAGCGTCGGTGACATACCAGGTATAAGGCCGCGTTTCCACCTGCAAGCAAACTCGCGGAAGTCTTGAATGAGTTCTTGCAATAGTGTTTACATGTCGTACTAATTCCTGCAATTTATTTCTGCAGTAAATGTCTTGCGAGAAGCTCGCAGATCATACTATCACAACTTATCGCGGAGGTATTTACACACGAGAGCTTACGAGTATCGCGATAAGAACTGTCAAGACGCGCACGTGTAGCAGCTGCATTAATAATTTTGTTGTTGAATAAAACAAAAAAGATCAATTTGGGTTCGCAAATGGATTTCTACGAGATGAGAAGCTAGTGTTTACCATAACTTATTACGTGAAATACAACTGGAAGATGGTCAACAATATTTCAATTTTATTTGTATGACCACAGTTGATTTAGAAGTGGTATTTTAGTAAAACTTGGAGTTATAAAAAAAATAAGTCACATGACACACATTTCAGAGATTCGATATCACCGAAGGAAAGACTCGTTTTGATGCTGCGATTTTTCGGACTTCATTCTCAGTTGTAGAGAATTCTTTTACGATGGAATTCAGCACAAAGCTACTAATTATAATTCAGTTTTTTATAATCCGCATGCCGTTTGTTCCACAAAGAAGGATTGCACTCATAAAATCCTATTAACTTTATAGTTTTTTCACGAGACCATTCACGACTTTGCCGTTGACTCATTATTTTCAATTTTAACAAAAACACAAGCCGTGCGGGCGATCTTGCTGCGAGATATACGAAACTAGACCGATAAGCAGCGAGATCTGTCGCGAGTCAATGCAGTCATGTTTAGACATACTTTTGCAACTACTCGCAGGAAGCGTTTGACAAACTGTCGCGACAGCACTTGCAAGTGGAAACGCGGCCTAATATTATACCTCAGCTTGTTATAACTCCGTCTACGTAACTCTTTAGTCTGTGATATAATAATTACGTGTTTGTTTATGTGAACGCTCAAAATAAATTGGAAGTTTTTCTTGTGTAAATATCTGGCAGTTGCAGATAGTAATCTCTATATATAAAAAGGTCTTTAATAAACTTTCATAATAAATTATAGGCCGAGTGTGGGTATTTACATCGTCGTAACATTTAGTTGAGAAAAAAAATTGGATTTGTTTGCTATATGGCTGATTTAAAAATAGCAAATGTGCAGTCAGTCAGCATCTCGTGCCAGATTTTGGCGAGACAACACGTCCTGAGGATGCCTTATGTAGAGGCGAAACACGTGTCGAATTGTTTTAAAAACAAATATTGGTGGAATTAACACTAAAGAAAAAAAGCAAATGAGCAGTTCATTGAGGTGATCAGATTAACAATTAAATTAAGAGTCTTACTAAATCCAGTATCATTTGAACGAATTTCCGCTATTTTTGTAGGTATCCCTTGAAATAATATCATTAGATATTATACAAATCTTGGAGATATACTTTTACCAGTTTTATGCATAAAATGAATTACAAATAAACAACCGATTTCAATGACTACTAAAACAATATAATATTATTAAAAAAATATTGAATATTCTTCTACAACTTAAAAATTAAGTTATCTTTAGAGTTCTCCTCAGTAACATGAAATGAAGAATATTAAACTACTTAAAAGGCAATCAAATTATTACGACAATAATATATGTTACAATAATTATTGTTACTTTTTGAATCGGTGTCCTCCTGCCGCGGCCCCGCTCTCCCCTCGTCACGTCGCGCGTGCGACACAAACACATCTCACATAATTTATAACTATGTATGTAGCTACATACCTACCTCAGCTGACACCAACCAATCGAAAGTTCTGAGATAACAAACAAAAAAAAATACCGTCGAATTGAGAACCTCTTCCTTTTTTGAAGTCAGTTAAGGCGAAGAGTAAGCAGAAAACACGCAAACATGGTGTTTTTAGACAAGTTTTGTGGTGAAAGTATAGCATTTGGAGCTATGAACACTACTTAATCCTGTTACACATAACCTTAAGTCTTATTAGTAGGTTGCTAATGCTTGCTGTTGGTTATAGCTAACACTGCCGAGCCTTTTTGAACTACCACTTTTCTGTGAAGTTAAACAAGTTTTTTTAGCATCTCGTGACGCATTTTTTTGGTACTTCTCTCAGAAAAGTTATTCTTATAGCTTGTACTTTTTTGTGTAGGTTCATTTATTCAGATTAGTAGTGAATAACGAGGATTGTAAGCATATAAACTGTTTTCCACGCAAGAATTTTGAAAATGTTGGCTTTGTTACATAGATGGCGGGCCGGCAGCCGTGAACTCATATCGCTCAAGGTCGCTGGCATTTAGTGTCGCCTTAAAAATCACGGTAATATCTTATGACTTATCGGATTTTTTTATGACAATGAGGGACGAGACTCGCAGACGCTCAACTGATGGTAATTGATACGACCTGCCCAATACAATCCAGTGCCACTCAGGATTCTTGAAAAAACCAAAAATTCTAAGCGGCACTACAATTGCGCTCGTCACCTTAAGACATAAGATAACATCTTCATCTCATCATCTCATTTGCACAGTAATTTCACTAGCTACGGCACCCTTCAGACCGAAACACAATAATGCTTACACATTACTGCTTCACGGCAGAAATAGGCGCCGTTGTGGTACCCATAATCCAGCCGGCATTCTGTGCAAAGGAGCCTCCTAATGGTAAAACATAACGTTAACTGTCGCATCCTAAATCATAAGTTAGTTCAGTTAATAATAGCACTCGCTTACTCTGTTATTTAGTGTTAAATCTTACACCTCTCCACCAATTCGTCCTCCCTCTCCTCCTCCTCCATATGTTAAATCTCAGAATGCTCATTGCGCGCAATTATATTTATTAAAACACGGGTCAAGTGCGAGTGGGACCCGCACCATTGTACAACAGTGTAATATGTTACTACATTTAAGTACATACACGTGTAAAACAAATATTTCCTCCCAACGGGTACCATCTCTCTTCCACGTACAATCAAACTGTGGAAATAGGTTCTTCCCGCAGTGTTTCAAGGGTGATTCGACATGGATACCACATTCAAAATAAAGCATGCATATTTCTTAAGGGTACCAACGCTCCTGTAATTAAAATCAAATCAAATCAAATCAAATCAAAATATTTTATTGCAAGTCACATTTTACAGTAGGATGGTTGGTACATTAATGGGTAGCCAATATGTGACGCCCTGCAAGGGCACGGCAACGTTATACATAAAATAAATAAGTCTTATACATTTTATACATTCTTATACTTTAATAATTCCTCTAATGTTGCAAGAGTGTGGCGTTGATCACTTAGCACCAAGCTCCGGAACCCGCGTTTGCCCATTACTCCGATAAAAAAAGTTTTGCTGTCGTCCGCTAAGCCGATGAATAACATTACTCACTAGATGGTCATCATTATTATAATTATCGGTCTTGTTGGGTTAAATTTTACTTGTTAGTTTTTCGTACTGTTTGTTTGTTTTTGTTGCAAACCATATATATCAAAATATATAGAATAATTGTTAATTATTTTGTCAAATTATGAGCCGGAGTGAACACAAAGCTAAATTGTTTTGGACTGAGAATGGTGCGCTTCCGTTGGATATTAAATTGTTTATTCTTTATCTTATGGCGTATTCGCTACAATTTGAAGCCTTTAGAATATATGAGAAGTTCATACACGGAAGATAGAATGACATCCATCAAGCGAACAATGATCAATTTATTCAGGAATAGTCGATAGACGAGCCTTTGTCAGTGCTGGCGAAGGTCGCAGAACTGTCAAAGGTTAAGAGTAAAATGTTATTTGTGCATCGCGGAGTGACGTAAATAGTTTAATTTTAGAGTACAGTTGGCACTAGTAACTATAAAGTAAAACCTATGTTGGTTATTGTGCAGTGTCACTGTGAAAAAATCAATTATAAAGAGCGAAAAAAACCAGCTGTTTATCTAAGGGTTGCCAGCTACTTCTGGATTTACCGAGAGAATTACCTTTTTGAAATGAACCTTCTTTATCGACGTATGAGAGAAATTTTATAGGAAACCGTCACAATTTTCGGTTACGCGTAATCTTGTTTTAAGCCAAGATGGCCGCCGCGCAAATTTATGATTTCAACAATATGAATATCGAATTCGAGGTTCTCGAGGGTGCAGAGAACGAATTTGGGATCATTTTTTTATTACTGTACTGTGCATAAATAATATCATATTAGTCTGAAAATAAAAAAATAAAAAGACTTATTTGTATTCATGTCTATAAATATAAAATAGCTTTAATTTAATATGGAATTTTTTTTCTTAAGCCTTGGGTAACTACCGAATTTCTGTGAAGTTGTAATAAGTACAAAAATTATGTTTCCTAAGTTTCACTTCTCACCCGTGTACTCTGGTACACACACATTTTTTTACTATCAAGGGGCTCTCGAATAATAATAATATTACTTAATTTCGTCTTTTTCTTACACTCACTGCACGTAACTTAATTTACTTAATGAACAATATTTATTGTATAATACTAATTATTAACATCTTTTTATCATTAATTATAATAATAATAACATTGGAAAACGGTGTTGCAGTTATATTAAAAGGGTCCTCCCCTCTGATTCCGAAACTAGTTAAAACTGTATCTTCGGGGTCAGTGATTCCTCGACAAATGACAATGACCAATGAAATAATTAATAATAAATAGAAATTAAATGTGTGTGTGTGTGTGTCTGTATGTGTGTGTGTCTGTATGTGTGTGTGTGTGTGTTTAATACTTAATGAGTAGGTTACAGTAGACTTTCCGTTTCTGAATATGATAATTGTTTAAGATAGGTGGTTATCTTTTTTACCTCAGAATTGCTTTGTGTTTAGTAAAAATAGCACGGCAAACAATTACGTACCAAAAGTGTGAATTTTGTATTATAGTATCGCAATTGTATTGTTTGTGATTTTAACCAAACCTGTACGAAGCTTTAAAACATAAGGCTTTAGAATTTTCCCGAAAAGCTTTTATTGAAATAATATCTACTAGCAGGAAATCATTGGTCTCCTCTGCGCTCCAATTAGATACCCCACTACCTAAGAACAATAGCTTTTTTATTACGACAACTATTAGATGCCATAAAGAGACTTGTTGTTCAGGGAAGGGTCAACGGCTGTAGGTCAAGAGGACGCTGCCCTATGCGCTGGACAGACCAGATCAAAGCCCTAACTAACACTCCACTCAACACATGTGCCAGAGAAGCTGTCGTTCGTCGTTCAACGTGACCACGACTACTCTGTGAAGAATAATCCGAAGAAGAAGATAAGATGCTTGTGTGAGTGGCATCTTGACACTCAATGGCATCTTTCAAATTTTTTAACATACGCTTCGTGTTATTTTCATTGAAATTATTAAAATACAAAATACTTACTGATGATATGTGATCCCAGTGTCTTTCTTATTTCTTGTAGTGTTATTTTTACAGTTATACTACGCAACCCGGCTTTTTAGTATCAATTATTACCAAAGTTTAACAGAACATGTGGCACGTCAACGTCACATATTGTTCATTGACTGGCTCGAGTACGCCCACTTAGGCGTAATATTAGTTGCCAGACAATACATAAAGACACAAGCTATTAAATCATGTGAATATAATAGTGCCGCTAAGCTGAAGCAGTAATGTATAAACATTACCGTGTTTCGGTCTGAAGTGTAGCAGCTAGTGAAATTACTGGGCAAATGAGACTTAACATCTTATGTCTCAAGGTGACGAGCGCAATTGTAGAACCGCTCAGAAGTTTGGGTTTTTCAAGAATCCAGAGTACTGCATTGTTATGGCCAGGGCGTATCAATTACCATCAGCTGAACACCCTGTTCTTCTCGTCCCTTATTGTCATAAAAAAATCAAATATTCTGAAAATAAAATAAGATTTATGACGTTTTATGCTATTTGCTTGCGGCAGATTCCCGAACTCCAGGATAAATAAAATAATTTCAAAATTAAACATTTTTGTTCCAAGAAGACTGCCCAGGTCCAAGAAATACACCCCATTTATAATGAGTCCAGCACGGTCTAATCTGGGCCTCAATTCTCCATTGAACAGAATTACAAGTACTTACAACGCTGTTCATAACTGCACTGTTCATGGCGATGATAATTATATTAAGGGTGGCCAAGCTATTGATATCTTCTATGATCACCTTCATAGCAACAAAAGAAAAATACAGCACTCTGTTATGTCCTCACACTCTGTTATGTACTAGCTTTCGCTAATATGTGTAATATGTCTAATTTTGCAATAGTAATCGTTTTAGTTCTAATGTATTAACAATGATTTATTTGAAGAGCTCTTTTTCCATGGGAAGAATTTAATTTATTTAAATTTAAATTTAATTTCTCATAGTTTTAATTAATTTAAAATTTTGAAATAATATTTTTTTAAATATATATTGCTTATTAATTTTGCTAAAACTCTGTTTGTGTTCGTTTGTTAATTGTTCTCGATTTGCACCTATAATTGGGGTGTCACTTAAATTGTTATATCTGTGTTAGTTCTTAAGGAATTGTATTGGTGTTCACCCTGTTGGAGCAATTAATAAATAAATAAAATAAAATAATGGTAAGATCAATTTGACAATATTACAAAAGGATTACAATCTCGCAAGTCCAGACCCAGTGTCCCTTTTTCCGACTGTATGAAGTAAATTTACATTATTCGTGTCATTTATGACAATTTCATGGGCGAATAAATCGTTTAGGACTATCATTCAATTTCTTGTAAATTTATGAGTGATATAAAATTCGGAAATATAAAAAATATACACTTCCTTCTTCGAGTATTTGAAAAAACTTAATAAAGATTTTCATGACTTAATTAAAAACAAAACACATATCCAGTAATATTATAGAAGTAAAGGAAACTATATTTAGTAAATATATTTAGTAAAAAAAAAACACAAAAGTTTGTGAGATATTTAGATTGTATTTATATACTTATCATATCCTACCTACTAAGCTAGAGGTCCCGGGTTCGAATCCCGGTAGGTGCAAGCATTTATATAGTTAGCAAGCCAGTTTGTTTCCGAGTCATGGATGTTTATATTGACACGGGAGTGTGTCAGGGATTGGAAATAATACTCCGCTTATAGGAACGAATCTTTATTTGCGTTCACTTTTTCTGAACTTGCACTTCGCCGGTCTGCCGCTGTTCCTCTTGTGGGCGGCGGTACCTTCAACGCGTCACACCGCACCGAACACTAAGTCTCTTCTATCTTCTTCCTCTTGGAACACTTCCACTTTTCAGTACTTCTTCTATTCTTCTTCTTCTTCTTTACACTTTCGAGTGAGAACTAGAACTGCCGTAGGCCACGCTTAGTACGGCTTATATACCCCCGGATCCGTTCTATTTTCAAAATCATTCTCCCATTCCATCTTTAAATTTAAATTGTACTAGAAAATTCTTTTAACTATTTTTATCCTGCTTACACATTTTCCATCCCTTTTTTCTGTTCGATTTGATTCTGAACTTACTAGAAATTTCCTTTAACTTTACAAAACCCAAAAAAATCCATACACTGGTAGGTGTATCGAACCCGGGTCTACAGCGTCTAAATTAAAAAAAAAATCCGCTGAGCTCAGTATTACGAGTACGAGTATTACGAGTAGTTGAAATTAACAATGTCTTGAAGTTTGACAACTCTCGTTATATACTTCGAAGGGTTGCTACGCAACAATATGTATTTATGTATGTGTATATGTATTTATGTATGTTTAAGTAAGTATATTGTATTAAATATATCGTTGTTTTACAACCCATTACACAGGCTATATATGCCTAATTTGGGGCAACATAATTTGTGTAAAAATTCTGTCAATATCATTGACAAATTTCAATTGCCCAACTGTATTCATAATTCACAATTTTTTTCATAAATGGCTTGGCAAACTTGACTTTGCGCTCACGGCATCACTCCTGAGTCCTGACCCCGCGCTTTTCCAAGTCCGCCAACTTTTAATTAATAAACGATACTACAACAATATCTAGGACCTACCTAATGTTATGAGTTGTCAATTCAATAAAATATACACTGTATTTTTATGGTATTTTAGGAAGGGTTTATATAAGGGTTTAATATACTAGTAGTTGCCCGTTGCATTCGCAACTAAAGGTTTTATCTCAATAAAATGTCACTACTTACAGAGAGAGTTGTCATACTGACACAGGCATGGCAGACATGGCTGACAGGCTGCAGGGCAAGCCTGTCAGCCATTAAGTTGGCATAGTAACATCACATTCTGCACGGACGCACGCCAAGAAAGGGAAGATATTAGTAGGATTCTGTAGCTGTTCAGTGCAAAAAAAATCTGACTGGCATATGACATTCATTTAATTATGGTCTAGACTCATTTGATTTATTAATTTTGTTACAGTGGAAATAGTACTCACTCTCTAACAAAAGACGTACTCTAATAATGTGTCGGCTCTAAATATTGCGGCTTATGAGAAGAAAGGACGCACGAACAAAAAAAACACTTTTAGCTTAGTATCCCATCCCTACTCTGTGGTTCTAGTAATAATTTTCCGTTGGTTGCTAATACAGGCGATAGGTGCTCGTCATAAGACAATTTATTGTTTCAGAGGATATTTTTCATTGGAATAAATAAGTGGGTCATGGTTCTTATACCTATTGAACTCGAAATGAAATTGAATTATTTTCACTGTTTGGTTGTATTTGACGATAACGGAAGAAAATTCAATCGATTCTGATTTGATTTTGGTTAAATCGTGTGTTTTTATTATGATAAACGAATAGCGGTTCGGTTCTGGAAGAGTTGATGCATAGGAATTCTTTTTGATAAGTTTTTACGTTGTACATAGTTTTTAACTTATACGAGACGTCACGTATTCAGTACTTCAGTAATTCAGTATTCAGGCTGGGGACCGAACCAATGGCCTTGAGGAATCGAGCGGAGCTAAGTAACCTCTCTCGCACAAGATCGCCATAGTTTTAATTCAAAAGTAGAAGTATTTTTAATTAGAAACATTATACAATTTTCTTTACAAAACTAACAAAAACTATGCCATGTTAAATATAATTG
>CATIXN010000378.1:0-12923 GCA_949711725.1 Leptidea reali | reverse complement strand
AAAAAATATTGTTTTTATTCAATACTTGAATATTATCAAACGTGGTAACAGGCATCAATCTTATTCTTAATATTATAATTTTTAGTGATTATTTTTGCTACATTATCTCAATATTACTGTAATTGTATATTGTAGAGTTTTTTAGGTTTAGTTTTACGTTGGCCAACTTGAATGTACCAGTTATTGATTTAACTATGTTAGTTTATAATAATAATTATAAAACCTAACCACTGGAATATATGCATGGCTGTCAAGGCAAAACATGTGCCTAGTCTTAAATTTATTACAACTTTAGCTGTAGGTAAGTAAATGTTTCTTGCAAATAAAGAACTTTGACTTTAATTTACTATTATTATTCGTTGATATATTTTGTAAGATTTAAACTCATGGGATCGTTAGGTGCCCGTTGTGAAGTTAGTTTTAAGGTTATTGGTTGGTACCCATTCTTAATACACAGAGAAATCACGGGTACACCTACTTCACGTACCTAGGTATCACCTGAGCATTTATCTCATGTAGCATGAAATTTTGATCAAAATTGTTATTCATACTTATACCTAATTATTATTATTAATTGTTTTGATCAAAACTATTTCTGTACAAAATCTATTAGGTAAATACATCTTTTGCAAGAAGTCTTTCTATATACAATTGTTGACAGTGACAGGTTGAAGATGTCTATAAAAGGCGATATCTCCCTGGAGTCAACACACTGGATGTATTAGTTATAACTTAAAAGCATAACAAAGTTTTATCCCTCAACAGTTAAATAGAGTTGTAGAAATAAGATTCTGAGACTTACATATATAAGGCGTAATTGTAAATTGCTGTAATAAGTAGATTATAAGTAATATTGTACATATTTTAATAGTTGATATAGAAATTTGAAAATTTTATTTTTTTAACTGATCGACACACTTCCGCTGCAACCGTTGACAAGTTATTCTGCCCGATTACTATTTGAGTTTTAGTCATTGTGTCATTATTCGTAATTTATTCTTAGATATTTAGGGTTTGTTTTAATTAAAGTTTAGTAACGATTTTCTATTTAATTTAATTTAGCTAGATAAAATAGCCCCAACACTAGCTGGTCAATTTATTTAAACGAATATGTGAACCTACTCGTATAGACCTCACTTTGTGCAATTTTGTCAATCATGAAATAATCTAATCTAAAATCATGCCAATTTTCAAATAATACGCAGATGTTATCATTTAATTATTTAAAATTACAGTATGTTTTGATTGAGATGATTTGATTTTTATCTTTATAGGTATAGCTATTTAAATTTGAAGCTGATATTTGATACAATGATATTTAATACTATAATATTATTGGTGCAAAATATATTTTAATATATATATATATATATATATATTAAATCCCAACTAATATTATAAATGTGAACGTAAGTTTGTTTGTTACGCTTTTACTTAAATTATTTAAAAAAAAATCATAACCTAAATACAAAATATTGATCATTTATATTCCTGTTTCGTCCTTAGACTTAGGTCCCTCACTACTAATTACGTATGTCAAAATACTAATTTGTCTAAACATTTTCCAAGTGTAGTAGTTTTTTCCGTGTAAACATAGAGTACAAAATTTTGATAAATTAGTTTAGTAAGTTGTAATAAGATCTTATGCACTGAGAGCATAAAAGGGACATTTTGTTACTTGTTTTTTTTTATATATTTTTAATATTTGACTTCATTAACTATGAACCTGCTGTTATAATTAAATTAATAAATTATAATTTTATAATCAAATAGTGTGATAATAGTCACCATCTAGTTCTTCATTATCTCTACAATAAACAATTTGTTATGTTTTTAAAGTGATAACCCTCACTTCTAGGTTTAATACAACAAAGCATACAAGATTTTATCTTTAGTTCTTGGGAATAAATAAAAATCGCAGGGCTCCAGGTCAGGACTGTATGGCGGATGACTCATTATCTCGACACCTGCCATAGTCAAATATTCAACAGTCCGTTTTGCGGAATGCGCTGAAGCATTATCGTGGTGAAGGGGGATCCTGCTTCGAGGGCGCTGCTGTCGACTAGACAAAAGACAAACAGCGATTGACATACCAGTCTGCAGTAACTGTCTTTCCATCTAGAAGATAGAAGCACATTGTCGCGAAATGACTTTTCCGACCAAAGAATGAGGCAATCATCTTTTTTCCTTGACTTCTTCTTTTCTTTACCTTAGTTGGCCGATCCTCGAAAGGAAACACCCACTGAGCTGATTGTCTTTTGGTTTTGGGTTCTTAGCAAAATATACAGCTTTCATCACCTGTGACGATGTCAAATACAGCATTTGAATCATCGCCGTTGAACTTATCTAGCATTTGGCGACACCAGTCCATGCGAAGGTCGTCGGTTAAAGTATGGGGAATCCATCTGGTACAAAGCTTCCTGACGCCTAAATGTTCGTGTAATATTTTTTCAACTTGACTCATACCAATGCCTAGGCTTGCCCGTATCTGCTGATAGGTCACTCTCTTATCTTCCTCTAACATGCGTCACACAGCACTGGTGTTATCTTCAGTAGTCGCTGTTAAAGGACGTCCCTCACGCGGATCATCATTCATCATTGAGATTGCTACGTCCACGCTTAAACTCGTTAAACCAATTGTAAATAGTGGCACGAGATGGCGCTTCATTACGAAATGCTAATCGCAGCCTATCATAGCTTTGTTTTTGAGTAAGCCCACAACGAAAGTCATTTTCACGTGTAACAGGCGTTTTAGATTTGCCGCCAATTCACAAATACAAATAACAAATGAATGCAATATACTACATTAGGTTACCAAAGAGTTCTAAAATTGAAATTCAAAAAAGTTTTTATTAGCATTGTTTCTAACTGGCCAGTTCTAATCATTTTCAGTGTTACCCACGTACTACACAACTTATTACGAATTAGTTAGCTTGCTATTAAGTTAATTAGTACCTTCTACAGTTACAATCTGATTGACCGCAAACTTATTGAAATAAATAAGTCATCCGAGAGATCGCAGGTTCGAGTACCTCATCGTTCATAATTTTTGATTACAAACTAAATTTTACACAATTAACCCCAGAAGTGATTGATATCACTTTAAAAATAACAAATTGTTTAGAAATAAATCACATCAAAAATCCATTGAAAAATTTCGCTGAGTGATTCTGTTCCCTATTTTATTTATTGTTATGAAATTAAGTGTATGACTGAACTTAAGCCATTGTTAATCAATGTTATGAGTTTAATAAACGTTTTGATTTGATTTGCCGCTGCTTAGACTGTTGCTGATTTGCTGTTGTTGCTGAAGGTATGGAACTCATCATTCCATCTTCCTCGGTGGCAGGTCACAACCCTGGTTTGACCGCTTCTGCAGAAGGCCCTCTCGCCGAGCAGGATTTTGCTGTCAGGCTTGGGTCAACGCGGTGGTATCTGAGAATGAAAATGCCAGCGAACCTACAAAAAAAAACCCTATAATCACGCGTCCAGGCCCCTCAATAGAGTTATTGCTGTGGCAAAGTCGAAGTACATAGGCAGCATTGTCGAGAGATTTGTACGCCTTCCCTAGGGAACTCGTGCGTTCTGGTCAGTTGCTAAGGCTGTCCAAGGAAATTCCTGCCAGCGTGCCATTTCGCCACTGTACAATGACGATGACTTGCTGACAAAACACGTAAAACTCCCTTATCGGATCAAACTCGACTCTGGATTACCAAGATGCATTACTAGCACATATTCCCCGATGCGACTCATACATGACGGAAGTAAAATTCCGGCATGTTTGAGGCGCTTTCCACTTTAGAAATTCATAAATCTATAGGCCCCAATAGTATTTCCCTGATGGTACTGCGATATGTACTTGACTTGGCGCCGGTCCTTACCCGTCTTCTCCGGCTCTCCTACTCATCCTGCGTAGTCAGAAAATTATTATTATTATGTGCCTATAGGGCACCTGATCCCTAAGAAATGTATACGCACGTATCGATGGTAAAGGCATTGGCGGAGAGTCTGGACATAGCCAAAGCCTTAGATCGGGTGTCGAACAAAGCACTTAAAGCGAATTTAAATCCTCTGGGCTTCCCGAGAGTTTCTGCAAAGGAGTACTAGATTTTTGGCTGATCGGAGCATCAACGTTATTATCAACGGAGCATGCTCCGACTTAAAACCCATAAGCGATGGTGTCCCGCAAGGCTGCGTGCTATCACCTACACTATTTCTTCTGCATATCAATGCTGTAAATTAGCGGTATTCACTGTTATGCAGATGACAGCAGAGGTTATGCCACTCACGCCAGCCTTGCAAACATCTCTCGTAATAGCGTTGACGAGAACCGGAACAATAATAATTGTGTGTCTGAAACAAAATATTTTAATTTTATACGATAGGTTCATTCATGTAAACTTTCTTTGAATTATTGGTGTCGTTGTAGTAAATTATGTACAAGTGGTTACATATCGCTGAAGCATATTATAGCTATGAAATGACTAATGATTGGAATAGTTTTAAGTAGCTATATACATCAGATCATATAGCTTTAGAACAGAGACACAAGAACACATTTATTAAATATATTTATTTATAACGTTACAAAATTACTGTCAAACAAAATGATTAAATGATATCATCTCTAATGTTAGATTATCTTACTGTTATTTCAGTATATATTTCATTGTCAACTACTTATTATTAGTCCAAATAGCGCAGAGAGTTGCTCGTGTTTTATGTTTTTAAATTAATTCAATACAGCATTGTATTTACTTGATGCTTTCAAGTTAAATTTTGTAGAGATGGATAGAAATATTTCAATAAGAAATTGTTCAAAATTTTTTACGTGTATGGTATTAGCGATTGGAATAGCCACTGTAAGTAAAACTAATACTTTTTCAGCTAATAAGGGCTTTCGATTAAAAGGATCGATTTCGTTAATATGTCGGACTAGGTCTTACAGCGAGCGGCTGCACTAGCATTGATGTCATAAAATAAGAGTCAAATAGCAATGGAATGAAATAAAGGCTATTTTTGACCGGGATGTCACAAGCATTTTAGAATTCTAAAATTCTATTTACGGCAAAAAACTAAAGAAACTGTTTAAAAATGCTCGTGTCCTTAGTAAATTTTTAGATAAATTGGTTTTACTTTTGGCATTTCGAATAAGAAAAAAAATATTTAAGAAATAATAACCGAATAAGCAGAATTAGTTAATCTTAAATATAGAACAATATTTATTCAGTATTGCGATTATATATTTTTTTATATAAGAGGGGGCAAACGGGCAACAGGCTTACAGGATGGGGAGTGGTGAGGCAGCCGCCATGGAGAACAAACTCATATGTAACGTTTTTATTATTGAAAGAAAACAAATCTTTAAACTATATTTACAATACAATGACTACATAAAATTAAAACTATCATTACGTGGAAGCGCACCAAGAATACTGGTAGCATTACCACCTTGGATAGCAAGGCTGGTCCGTTGACCGAAATAGCTGCCAGAGCTGGGGTTTCCAGTAGCCTTATTGAGGCGCGAAGATAGTATTTTGAACATTCTCCGCATCTCAACATATTTGCGACGCTTGCTGTCTTCGGCAGTCAAAGCAGCAGCCGCAACATCAACAGACGTAACTTGGACATGAGAAGGAGCCAGCGTGTCGACGCAAGTCGCGTCCCACACTAGCACCCTTCCCCAAGCCCAAGCCACCAGCGTCATTCCATCAGGACGCTTGCCATCGCGTAAACAGCTGGTATATTAAGAGCGGCAAATGCCCTGCGAATGACTTCATTAATGCTGGCGTGACGACTGATAAGGCCTGCCGATCTTAGGCAGGACGCCCAAGAGCATCTACCTGAACGCCACATCTACATTGATGTGGTTCATTCAGTTTTATAACTAGCCGGAGTGATACGTATATTTACAATGTCATGCTGTCAAGTAGCGTTCCAATCGGCGCAGAAGGCAAGGCGTAGCCAAAAGCCCGACTCATTTTGTGTCACGGCCAAAATACGAGCACGCTCTGTTCTGTCAGTAGATGAGATCAAAAGATCATCAAAGGCTGACTTACACAGAAGTGCGTCCCATGCTTTTTGACACTTTAAATCGTCTGGAAAATTTTGAATATTTGCAGTATTTAGCCAAGCATTGTTAGCTTCCTTCAAATACGCAATCTCTGAGTTACCTGGTACATGATTTACAATTCTAAATCATGTACTAGTAACCAAAGGCTGCGCACTATGAACTAAATATAGAAATGCTGGTAAGGCAACGCCCGCAACTTTGCGAGTACCCAAACCACCAAACCGTATCGGTAAAGAGGCTTGAAACTATGCTCGATCTGTAAAAGCGCAATTCAAAACAGCTTCTAGAATATTTTTAAGCGAAAAATCAATCACATCAAGCAAATTTTGAAATTTCCATATCGAGCTAGACCTTAAGAGGTACGTACCTAAATTTTGGAAAAAATAAACAAGTCCGAAGAATAGTTAAGGCCATAATCTGTCTGAAACGTTATTAATTTTTTTAATGTGATCGCTGGAATTGAAACAGGAAATGATGGGGCTCCAAGAAAGTGAAGTGAATTCTTATCCAAAATTAATATTGGGGGCCAGAACATTAAATTTATTGGTAATATCAACCCGTATTAATTTAGATCATTATTTATTTATTAATTACAGGCACTTGAAGTAGTCTTTGAACGCTGTGAATTGGTATATGTGAATCCGAAATATTTTAGTAATGTGACACTAAATGTGAGACGATATTCCCGAAACGGTTCATATAATTTAAATTTAGGTGGAAAAGTACTACGCGCATTAGACAAGAATGTTTCGGTAAGTAACGAATCGAGAATAGTATTACAGGGTATATATACTTAGTAGTTACAGTTATGGTTTGCACCTTTATTTACTACACATTTCTTCGTCTCCACTGTCTGTCAGCGCAATAAAGATCTAAATAAGAAGGTACTTTTGCCATTGAATAGTGTAGAGTTATAATTATAATAGTTTAATAATATTTTTTTAATGTTGATAATTGTAATAAACTTTCGAAGTTCGTTTGTACAATTCACAATTATATTTATAAATCTCCAGGCAAACTTGAACTCGCGCCCCTGCCATGATTCCTACATTGATACGTTATTAAACTCGATGTCGACGGCGATATCTCTATCCGTAGTGGTACTCTTCCGAGTAACAGCAGTACATGCAGGACACACCCAATACGGGCTACATGTATTGAATTTGAGGATATGCATTCAGTGTGGTATAAACCATTACATTTAGTGCATCTAATTCTTTTTTGTGTCACCACAATTCCAATATTACATGCCAAACACTCTCCAACCATGATTATTTAGCAATAGTATGGATACAGCATTGACGACGAAATAATACAAAATGACTAGAGTCTAATGAGAAGAAGTAGCAAAAAACTCATTGCCACTTTTTGATGTGAAACATCTATAGCCGCACGTAAAACCGATTTCTGGCGTGGCGACGCATGCCGTGGCGACGCGTCGCCTTGTCACAGTAATACCGTCCTCAGAGGCAACATCGAATATAACTATTACCGAAGTCACTGATTAAACGAATTAAGTAGTCACGATTTGAAATAAATTCGTAATTTTTTGTATTTAATGAAAATAAATGTTTATTCAATAAATAGTCATCGTTATCTGGAAAAAAATCGTAATATTTTATTTTATCATTATGACATATTTAGTTCCTATCACAATATATTCTTTTCTGCATATTACTTTTACAAAATAATGTCGATGTTTCACATCTGCCAGGCGTCCCGTGACGCATCACATTTTTTTAAATTAATTTACAGATTTACATAATATGTAATAATATTATAATTACCAACAATATTGGTTTGTTTAGAAGTTTGTTACTCTTTCAGCATATCTTTTTTTTATATATCAAAGGGGGAGAATGGGGAAGAGGCTCACGGGATGGGGAGAGGTGAGGCAACCGCCCATGGACATCCGCAAGAACAGGTGTGTCAAGAAATGCGTTGCCGGGCGGAAAGGTGGGAGTATGCTTTTTTCTTAAAGGTCCCTAAGTCGTATCTGTTCGGGAATACCGCAGCCGGTAATTGATTCCACAAAGTGGCTGTGCGAGGCAAAAAATTTTTAGCAAAACGCGCGGTTGTGGAATACTCTGGCATTCTACGTCAACGTGATGCGGGTGGTAATGTCCGGTGGTGGAATTCGGCTACTGGAATCAACCCGAACAGCTCCTCTGAGCACTCTCCGTGATAAATGCGGAAGATGCAGAGAGAACCCACATCTCTACGAAATGCCAAAAAATCAAGCCGATCGGAGATGACTTGATGGTCGATGATTCGAGCCGCTCTTCGTTGTATGCGGTCAAATGGAAGAAGCTAGTACTGGGGAGCACCCGCCCAGAGGTGAGAACAGTACTCCATGGGCGGCTGAATTTGCGCCTTATAAAGTTGCAGGCGGTTGTTTTTAGTGAAGCACTGTCTCGCCTTACTGATTACACCAAGGTTTTTAGAGGCCAGTTTGGCCTTCTCTTCCAAGAGACCACTGAACTGACATCGCTCGATATATAGACGCCAAATATGCCAATACAGGCTGTGGCAGTTAGAGGAGTGTTCTCGAATCGAGGAGATACGTCAAAGGGAGACTTTTTATTGGTGAACGCGCAACCATCTTCTAAACGAATTTTAATGAAATGTTGAATGCACATATTTTATGACCAAATAGGATATAGGCTACTGTTTATTTTTTTCTTTTTGCTGTTGTTTTTCGTTGAAATTGCCAAATATGCTATATTATAGAATATTTTTTTCATATTCCAGGTCGCTTTAATTCTTGAGGAATATCTTCATAACGAGTATCAGCCGTCGTTCGTGCAATTCAAGTTTGCGACCTGCGACATTTTGAAGTTTCCATATTTTGACATTGGAAAACGATATAATTTAAAATGTCCTATTAAACCGGTAAAATACTTTTTTATATTACATAATTGATACCTTTCTACACCCACGTACATTTTATTTATTTATCCAATAATTTACAAAATATGAACAAATAAAATACATTGTAAAAACCACGGAGGTTTGACCCTAATGCATTATCTTCACGAATCGCACGACGAGAACTGATAGTGTCATCGTACGATCGTGTTCAATTAGGACGACATCTAAGGGGAGTTCCAGTGTTAGTTTAGAGTACAAGATAAGTTTTATTATTTAAATATCTTATAACTAAATATTTTTCAATAACTTATAACTAAATTTACAATACTATGACTACATAAGATTAAATCTATCATTACGTGGAAGCGTACCAAGAATACTGGCAGCATTTCCGCGTTGCATCCGTTAACTGAGATAGCTGCCAGCGCTTGGGTTTCCAGTAGCCTTATTGAGGCGTGAAGATTGTATTTTCAACATTCTCCGCGCCTCTGGGCCCCACGGGAAAATAAATAATAAAATAAAACTTAAGATAAGTTTTACATTGCGATATTGAAGTACCTATACAGAGAGACATGTAAAAGATTCAGTAGAAATAATAAATTTAAGAACGAACAACCTACTTTTTAGGTACATCATATATTTGTTGCCAATTTTTGTTCCACACTAAAAAGTAAATCAATTAAATAACATGTACATGCATATTTAATATTCGTTGATTATATTGATTGTTTTTATGCTATCCGTGCCTATTAATGTGATGAAATGGGAGGGACATCGAATTCTGACAAGGTGCAAAAGTAATGTGACCGTGTTGCACCTAGTATGTATGGCCATTTATTGGTTACTCTTTGAGAGTTAACAGAGATAAATACTCTCAGAGATATTGAGATATTGGGATCGATATTAAATCAAAATTAAGCTAAGCTGTCTGTCTCCACAAGCAAAGAACATGTTAACAAGCAACGTTTAATTGTTATTGATATTCATATTTATGTGAATTTGTTCCCAGGGTTATGTAATGCTTCGCAATTTGACAGTTCTTGCCGCAAACTTTCCCTCTGTGTTTCCATTTGAAAAAGGGCGAGCATATTTGAAGTTTTACGTAACGGACACAGAAGAGACGATGGCCGCGGGATACATTTACGCTTCATTTAAGGGTTTGCGAAGATCGCGTCATTTTGCAACGTAGTACCTATCTAGGTGCAAATATTTTTCAATAATAAATAAAAAAAAATACAAACTTTTATTTCGAGATAACTACGATCCATTATTAGTAAACTTATAATCTGCGCGTGTTAGTAATTATATATATGAAGTAACACATTTATTTTTATTACATGGCCAACATACGGACAGTCTATCGCCTTCAGAAAACTGTTAACGCTGCCTCGTTTTCGGCGGAGTTGAGAAGCCGCTTTTTTGTGTATAACGGCGCTGAAGCTGTCGGCCTCTGCGTGTGCAAACTACAACAGTGATCTGACGGCGTTATTATTCTGGACCCGCAGGGCGCTGTACGATTTATTAGTGTAGCACGCCCACAAACTACTCGAGTAGAGTGTGGATTTTTACTGCTGTCAAACAACGCGCGAATCTGCGCGCTATTACGAAAGTATATTGAAAGTACTGTAACCTACTCACTAAGAATTACATACACACACAAAGCCAGACACACATACACTCACATTTCATTTTTATTTCTTTAATTTTGTTTCGTTTGTTATTATCATTTGTCGAGGAATCACTGACCCCGAAGATACAGTTTTAACTAGTTTCGGGGTCAGAGGTCAACCTCTTTTAATATCACTGCAAAACCGTTTTTCAATGTTAGTATTATTACAATTAGCGATAAAAAGATGTAAAGTGTTATGTTATAAATATTAGTTGTACATTTAGTAATTTCAGTTTTTTTCAGTGAGTATAAAAGAAAATGAAATAAAGTATTATTATTATATTCGCTCGAAATATATGAATGATTATATGTACTGTTATCCTGTGAGTGACGGTAACATGATCATCGAGGTTTTTTATTTTCTTGATTTCGTTTAATGCATTCAAAAACCGCACATTATGACCACCATAAACATAGAGTGTTTTGACTTTTGTTAGAACAAATTTCTTATCTGCGACAATGTTAGTATTGCTAAATAGTAACATCGATTTGGATAATATTATTTCATTAATATTATTTCATTTCGAACAAAAATAAAAACGATTAGCCTTCATTATAATATCAGTCGAGTTGACGTTTAGTTCGAATTGAAATGTCAAATTGCAAACAAGCTTGACAAATCTTGCACGTAAGTAAGGTAACGATATGTTAGTTGGGGCCATAAACTTAGTATACTACCTATGGAGGGTAGAGGTAAGGAGAATCATCTGTGTATCATGGACTAGTAAAAAAATAAGGACTCCGTGTCACCTTACATAACAGTGTAGCACCAAAACTAGCCGATTAACGTGTAAATACATAGCCCCACGCACACACATTACTACAGGCCGATAGGCGGCCATTATGAGAATTGTCATCGTCTGCGACAGATCAGTTTGCTTCTGATAAAATATTTTAAAAATGCCCTCGTGCGTTGTGAAAAAGTGTAAAAACGATACTATAGAAGTATTTGTGGTCACATATGATTATTTAAGGGAGAAAAAATTGTGTAACTGGTATCCCCCGTAACCGCACACACACTAACGTAACGGTGCTTCACTTGATAATATCACGGCGCGGAGCTCTTCTTTCTTTACTCGTCCGTGCTGTGTATATGTAAAAGTGTCCGTCAAAATGTATTTAATTAGGGTGCCCCCACAGTAGCATCAGGGTGAATTTTAAAATACGTGCCAAATATAAAATAAAACTAATCACTCTAGGTGCGCGTTTCCCTATAACTATTCTTTAAGGTTATATTTACTTCATTATTTTGAACAACGTAAGTTGTTGAAATTTTAAATAATTAACTACTTTAGTCGACATTAATATTAAATTTTTTAACTCGGCATACTTCAATTCGATTACAATTGCTACATTCACCATACTGCATACCGTACCCTGCGCCTACGCCAACGCCATTGTGGAAGATTTTTGAACTGTTATTTACAGCATAAGCTGGACACTTTTGCAAATTTTCACCCATATGAGATGAATCTCCTTGCCTCTACCCTTCATAATACAACCGTAATAGACGAATAGATAATAAAATATTGTATATACACGAATTAGAGCCCGAGCATCATAGGGATTGACCAAAAGCAAAATACTATTATAATATTATAAATTCAGATTATATTTATATATATATATATTTATATACAAGAATTGCTCGTATAAAGAAATATATAGATATACAAAAACCTTCTGCGAAACACGCTGCATCTAATGGTACAAGTATTATTCCGACTGTTTCAGTAGTTTTGCAGTACATAGGGCACAGAAAAAGTGTGCACTTTTAGTTAATCGGAACTAATTGAATTTCGAATGTTATATTTTTTGAAACGTTGCAACCTTCTTAGTAATAAGAAAAAACAATTGGAAGGGAAATCATTTGACAATTGTTTTTTATCACACACAAAAGTTCTACGTACGCAACGAAAATGGAATTACGTCGAATAGATTTTCGAGCGATCAATTTTTATGATTTGAAATTTGAAAAGTTCTCTCTTGTATTTTGATTTTGGTCCCTGTTGCACTGACACTCGCGTCTATTTAATGTGTTATTTACAATTATTGAAATTTTTATATTATGCGCAACTCTTCTTTTATTTAAAAAATCTATGTTCTTCATTGCTGCGCCATACCGGATGTACCCAACAACGTCTAACCCTTTGAATGTTAGCAAGTTGAAGGAAAGTCATAACAGCCTCGTCTTCTGAAGAAGTCATGTTGTTGTTCCTAAAAGTAGACACTTAAATGCAAAGTTACGCAGTCTAGATAGACGCGAATACAAGCCTACTATGCTTCGTGTTGTTAATTTTAAAATTAATA
>CATIXN010000377.1:0-17033 GCA_949711725.1 Leptidea reali | reverse complement strand
TCAACCTATCAACCAATAAATGAAAAATAATATTCAATAAATAAAATGAACAATTACCATTATTGAATACAAATATCATATCAACTTCAATCAATTCAACCTGGGTTTCCGAATTAACTAAATTGAATGCTTTGAAATGTTATCTTATAAAGTGTTCCAGTATGAAGAAAAAAATATTTAATTTTACCTAATAACATTTATATTATATGCTACAATATGACAAAATATTCAACTTCATTAACATCAACATCAATCAATAACCAAATCTTGCAATTGACAAATAATAATGAGTAATATTTCAACCAATAAAATGGCGATATTTTTATCAGTTATGTTTTAACTAATATAAAATATTCAACATTAACCATTAACCAAATGTTGTAACTGACAAATAGTATTAACTAATATTTTCAACCAATAATAATATCGATATATTTTTTTAACAGATAACTATTAACTAATATATAATTTCAACCATAAACACATAAGCAAAGACGCGGACGTCCAGAAAAGATTATTTTAAATATAATTATTAACTATGTTTAACAGAATTATTCTTATTGAAATATATTTTATTTACCTCACAGATTATTTGACCATATATAAGTGCACCCATATTAATTGGTAATTGGAATATGAATAAAGAAATCAATTTCAGTTTCGAGAATATTGCTATTTTCAGAACCTCCTCTTATTTTTGAAGTCGGTTGAAAAGGCTTTTTTTATTCATATTACATCTATTTACTATTTATTTGATAACGCAACTATTTTTATTGATAGACATAGACAAAGATTAAAACAGAAATTTACCCGACAGATGTTGTTCTGTTCATGATAAAAAAAACTTGCGGATTATCGTAAAATCCTCTACTCGGGAAAAGGAATATTCCTACTCAATTTCAAGTCTCTACGTCTTATGGTTCCAGAGATATCGTGATGAGTCAATTTGTGTATTTTATTGCATTTCTTTGCATATTGAATTGAAATGATTTGTAAAATTAAATTTAAAATAAGAACCTGTAATACCATTCTGTCTTGTAAAGAGCAACCTCAGAGTTTCTTGCTCGTTCTTCTCTAAGGAAATCTGCCTTCCGAGCTGTATGGAAAAATGACATATTTCAAGTGTTAGGCAATTTTTCCTACGAAATAAAATATGTTTGTTTGTTGTTTAAGGTGGAAATCTCTTCTATTCGCTTTTTTCGCATAATCATAATATATGCGTGCGAATTTCACTTATTATTTTTCCAATAATAGGAGAGTTTATTGCACCGCTTCTTCTCTCTCAGAGCGGCATTTGTTTCCGAAGCGGTAGTAGTATCTAGGATGAAGAAATGATATCAAAAAGAATTCTAAAGAACTTTTGAGAAAATAAATGCCTTTTATGCCCTTTATGCCTTTTAATATAACGGCTGGATTGTTGGTGGTAACTAATTAATAAAATTACTTAACATTACATATCTATACATATAAATAGAATTGAAGTGTCTGTTTGTAATATTGAAATAACCGTTTTTTACTACATGTATATTTATATATGTACATATATATATATAGTCACCTAAATAACATTCTGATTCTGGTCTGTTTGTTCCGGCTAATCTCTGAAATGGCTGGACCGATTTTGACAGTACTTTTATTGGCAGGTAGCTGATATAATAAGTAGTAACTTAGTCTACGTTTATTTCAGAAAAAATCTTTTGTTTTAGAAAAAGAAAGTAATGTTGCAATGTCCAAGATACGGTCTAACTCTAAATACAATTTAAATGGCAAAACTACGTTTGCCGGGCCAGCTAGTCAATCTATATATATAAAAGAGAATATATGTTTGTATGTTCCCAAATTACTCCTTAACTATTCGACCGATCTCAATGAAATCTTTTGTAGTAGATTCGTTGAAGCTCAAGGAAGGTTTACATATATATAATTTATATGGCAAAACAACGTTTGCCAGGTCAGCTAGTAATAAATAATGAATAAAGCCACTGATCTATGAGTGGGCCTTCGATTAATTTAAAGCCTCATTGTTACATGCATTCGTATCTATGTTACGCAGAATTGCTCTAAATAACAAGAATAGCCCCGTCATTTCTGTGATAACCACACCCTCAGATGTCACATAAATTGAATTTATAACCGTTTATTTTCGTCAATAGAACCCTGAGGCTCAGAATATTGAATTATGTATGTGGTTCCTGATTCGATTAGCTTCAACCTTTCATGTCGATTTCATTATGAAGTGATGTGGGCACATCTAAAGGTTAGGGTAGTACATGCTTCAAATATTACAAGCTTGGAAATATATTTAATGAATACGTTATTTTATTCTAAGGTATAGTTAAAATGGTATTTGGTTTTTCATGCCTAAACTTGCATATTATGTTAAATTCACAAACATATTTTTTACGAGCTGACCCGGCAAACGTTGTTTTGCCGTATACATTATTTTAAGTGTTCGACCGTTTTTTCTCAGACTCACTTTTAAAGCCGACATTCACGACCACGAAAAAGTCTTTTCATTTTTCGGGTTGATGTAATGTAGCATAAGACACTCACAAAAAATGTGGATTTGTATTGGTAAGAAAAGTTTTAAAATCGTTTCAGTAGATGAAGAGATTATCATTATTTGAAAATATTTTATTTATCGTCAACATTTCAATGTTTTGTCGCTTTTTATTTCATCGAAGTTCAAGTCACAACGATGCTTCAAAAGTTGAACAAAGACTTATCAAGATTTATGAACTTTATGTAACTCGAACGGTTGGCTCAGTGGAAGAGCGCTGGCACGGAACGCGAGAGGTCACGGGTTCGAGTACAGCATCGTTCATTAATTTTGTTTTTAAATTTAATTTGTCTAATTAATCCCAGAAGTGAGGGTTATCAATTGAGATAATAACAAGTTGTTTAAAACTTTTTTTTAATTGCAGTGAAATACAAATTCAGGATGACTTATTGTGGTTCAAGTGCCTCAGACCCTCGGGTCTTTATCCTCTTCTCAAAAAGACGCAAGACGTCAAGCTATTGTTAAAGCAACAATATATTATTACAATAAAAATTGTTTTCATGAAAGGCTCTATTGACGACGGCTACATTTCCAAAGCATTGTATGGTATTCTATATTAAAAAAAATCCTTTCAAATAAAAATTATAACAGTATTTGCAACTTAAAACCCCAAAAATACTCCAGAATCAAACAAAAAAGCAATAACTCTGTTATTGAGAGCAACTTAACCCGAATGATGAGTATTTCGTTTGATGTCACAACTCAGTATTTATAAGTTATTTGATCACATTTTCCCAATTTGTTGGGTGGACAAACAATCTTTCATTAATGTATAGATAAAAAGCATATTCAGCTCCTTTTATAAATAATGTTTCATTACAGTAGATTAAGTTTTTTTTTTAACAATTGAAACAAATTTTTAAATTGAAATAATTTTGCAATAGTTTGATCTGTTTTTACTTTTTGTTTCCTGAAATCAGGTTATCAAGGATCTTAATACTACGTAATAAGGGACTGCCTTAGAAAAAATTTGAAATTTAGTATGAAACGTGCAGTGATTTGACATAAGTTTGAAATAGTAGTAATTACAGTATGGCGATTTGTGACGAGGTAATCCGGCTAAGCTTAAAAGCGAACAGTCGCTTAACGGCCTTAGTTTAACTTACAAGAGGTACACAAATCTATCCTTTTACGCTATATATAGCATTGGACTATAAATATATTGGATATAACTATGGACAGATAAGATCTTGTCATTAAACGGTGATATCAATATATCCGTAACTAGAGATACGTTATTGAAAACGGCCGTTAAACGTAGTGGATTTCGGCTATCTCCGCTTTTTACAAGATTATAGCCGTCATCTGGCAATCTCTGTGCATGACTGCACGTTTTTTACAATCGAGTGAATCGGTTTTTTCTTCGAGTTTCGCAAGGCTGGTGGTAGTAACGTACTGGCCACTCTGAATAGAAACCAAACCTGCATCGTGTCAGATTTGATGGCATTTCTCCAATCGTGCTTAGAACGTGTGCCCCTAAGTTGACGCCGGTGCTAACGCGTTTATTCCGGCACTCTTATTCTAAAGGCGTAGTCTCTGACTCATGGAAGTCTGCCCTTGTCCATCCGATCCAAAAAAAAGGAGACAGTTCGGATCCGGCAAACTACAGGCCTATTGCTATTACCTCCCTGCTCTCCAAAATCATGGAGAGCATAATTAGCCGTCAGCTCTTGGTATACCTAGAGGGTCACCAGTTGATCAACGACCGACAATACGGGTTTCGCCATGGTCGGTCGGCAGGTGATCTTCTGGTATACCTGACACATAGATGGGCTAGGGCTATTGAAAGAAAGGGGGAAGGCCTGGCAGTTAGCCTGGATATAGCGAAGGCCTTTGATCGTGTATGGCACAAGGCGCTCCTCTCCAAACTTCCATCATTTGGGCTTCCCGAGAGCTTGTGCAAGTGGACCTCCAGCTTCCTCGATATTGCTCGATATTGCTCGAACCCGAAGCCCGTGAATTCTGGAGTGTTGGGGCACTCCAGAATTCACTGCTCGTGGCTGTGTGCTGTCTCCCACGCTGTTTCTTCTGCATATCAATGATATGTTGGACACCTCCAACATTCATTGCTATGCAGACGACAGCACTAGTGATGCCATATACACGGGCCATGCAGGTCTCTCTCGGGAAATCGTCGGCCAGTGCCGGGAGAAACTTATGTCTTCTATCGAGTCCTCTCTTGAGAAGGTCACGGAATGGGGAAAATTGAACCTTGTCCAATTTAACCCCCAGAAGACTCAAGTTTGCGCGTTTACCACTAAAAAAACCCCATTTGTCGTATCACCGCTCTTCGACAACACTTCCCTCAAAGCCTCGCCTAGTATCGGAATACTGGGTCTCGAAATCTCGAGCGATTGCCAATTTCGTGGTCATCTGGAAGGCAAAGCCAAATTGGCTTCAAATACTTCAAGCCGGCCCACATACTAGCGCTCTACAAAGCGCAGGTCCGGCCACACATGGAGTATTGCTGTCATCTCTGGTCTGGCGCACCCCAGTATCAGCTCGATCCATTTGACCGCGTGCAACGCAGAGCAGCTCGAATTGTCGGGGACCCAGTGCTCTGTGAACGGCTGGATCACTTGGCGTTGCGTAAAGACGTCGCTTCATTGTGTGTCTTCTACCGCATTTATCACGGGGAGTGTTCCGAAGAGCTGTTTAACCTGATTCCTGCAGCCGAATTCCACCTTGGCACGACACGCCACAAGTTAGGATATCATCCTCACCATCTGGATGTGTGGCGGTCCTCCACAGTGCGGTTTTCAAGGAGCTTTCTTCCACGTACTACAAAGCTGTGGAATGAGCTTCCTTGTGCGGTGTTTCAGGGACGATACGACATGGGTACCTTCAAAAAAAGCGCGTACACCTTCCTTAAAGGCCGGCAACGCTCCTGTGATTCCTCTGGTGTTGCAAGAGATTGTGGGCGGCGGTGATCACTTAACAACAGGTGACCCGTACGCTCGTTTGTCCTCCTATTCCATAAAAAAAAAAAAGATTTCTTAATGAAACGGTTGAAAACTATAAAATTCTTAATTTAAAAAAAAAACAAGATATATCAGAGATGGTAACCTAACTTTTATCGTAAAAAAGGATAGGTACATGGAATGGATACTTTACGCTATTGTCATATAATACTAAATGTGCTAAAAGATTTTCACTATCACTCGCCTCTGATATCATCCTTCTATTTCTCTCGCCTCGCTACACGTGCGCATTCTCTTTGGTGCATTAGCTTTCATTCATACATTTTGACTAATAGTTAATTGACCTATTTGGACTTAGTTTTAAACCTTCTCAGAATCGAAGATGTCCAGGTCCGGGTCTTTGTGATATCTGACTACGAGGCGAATCCTATTTGGGGTCATCCGATAAAGACCTTTTCTCTGTACAGACATACTGCACAGGGCTACTGTGTTTATGGTAAGTTTTAAAATAAATTCAGTGAATAAGTTTATGAATTCTGATTCTGATTTTTTAGGGTTCGTCATGTCTGTCTGTCTGTCCGTCCGTATGTCACAGACACATTTTACCGAAACAATAAGAAATATACTATTATTACATATTATATAGTATTCTGTGACCCGCTTAATCTTAATCTTAATGATTAAGACACAAAAATAGAAAAAGCCAATAAATTTTGGGGATTCCCTATACTTAGAACTGAAACTTAAAAATGTTTTTCATCAAACCCATACCCTATCAATATCTTCAAAATAATATCGAGGTTTTTAATATTGTTTTTTTTTTCTAAACTGAATGGTTTGTGTGAGTGATACTTCCAAAGTGGTAAAATGTGTCCAACCCCCTATAACCTCTAAATAAGAGAATGATAAAATATATATAATGTACATTTTTACATTGCAAATCTACTATTATTAAAACATAAATCAAAATTACAACGACCTACAACAACTTTTAAATTATGTTACTTGCTGCTACGGAATGAAGGGTCATGGGCGAGTCCGACTCGCGCTTGGCCACTTTTTAATTGAAAAATGAACATCAATGAGTAAACAAAAATGATTTCACTTTCACGGCAACATTTAGAACAAGAAGTAAATACCTAACTCTATGGTTAAAGCGTTCCTTTTTTTATGAAAATGAGGGACGAGACAAGCAGGACGTTCAGCTGATGGTAAGTCATACAATGCAGTGCCACTCAGGATTCTTGAAAAACTCAAAAAATTCTGAGTGGCACTACAATTGCGCTCGTCACCTTGAGACATATGATGTTAAGTCTCATTTGCTCAGTAATTTCCCTAGCTACGGCGCCCTTCAGACTGAAACAGTAATGTTTACACGTTACTGCTTCACGGCAGAAATAGGCGCCGTTGTGGTACCCATAATCTAGCCGGCATCCTGTACAAACGAGCCTCCCACTGGTAAGCTTTTTGGTAGGTAACCTTTGTAATAAATTCAGTAAATTATAAGTATTTTGAATTATTGCGAATCTGGCTTTTTTGAAAAATAAACATCAATGAGTAAACAAAAACGATTCCACTTTCACGGCAATATTTAGCGCAAGAAGTAAATACCTAACTCTAGGGTTAAAGCGTTTAAATTTATATCCACTTCGTAAGCTGAGCACAAGTGCTTCAAACTTGAAAATACACAAAAATAAACATCAACCCTCCACTATTGCGGTAACTCAACGTGTTTATACATTTAAATTATTCCGCCCCAGTTATTCCGCCCGCAATCCGCGACTAAGATCTTCCTTTTCCCGCTTGGACCAGTAAATGTGGTTTTATTGAACATTATTAATACTTTTAGTCTGTTTATAATACTTGTAGCTGAAAATAGGGAAAATTCAGCGCTTGTATACAATCTGCCTGCAAAGAATAAATAGTGCGATACTTTGGCCGCATTGCTCGCAGATATGCCAATAATTTGGAGCGTCTTATGGTGACAAGGTAGATGGAAAGAGACTGAGAGTCCGGAGCGGACTCGGTGGTTTAACCAAATTTCCAAAGAGCTGGAGGTGCCAATGAATTTTGCAATACATCAGGCAATGGAACGCAACCAGTGGCGACAGATAGTGGACAAGATCAGAAGGAGTCACGATCCTCAGCAGTGAGGGAAACGACTGAGAAGAGATAATGTTTGTAAAGGTTGATAAAACATAGCTACACCACGGACAAGTAAAAACAGAAGGACTCCCTGTGACTCCGTGTCACCTGACATAACAGTGTAGCACCAAAACAAGTCGGGTAAACGTGTAAATACATAGCCCCACGCACACACTTACACTAATACAAGCCGATCGGCCGCCATTATGAGAATTGCCATCGTCTGTAACAGATCAGTTTGCGTCGTAATAAAATATTTAAAAATGCCGTCGTGCGTTGTGAAAAAGTGTAAAAACCATACTATAAAAGTATTTGCCATATGTAATTATTTACGGGAGAAAAAAGTTTGTAACTGGTATCTCCCGTAACCGCACACACACTAGCATAAAGGTGCTTCACTTGCTAATATCGCGGCGAGGAGTCCTTCTTTTTTTACTCATCCCTGAGCTACACTTTCTATTTTTAACTTAGTCTTGTACGAAAAACCCCGATGTTTTTAAATAGACAATTTATTGGTGTCTTAACTCATAATGATTGATGATGAGCTCTACGGAGAGCCACACGCTAAGTCAGCGGGATCATAAATAAGCATCCACATACATCGACCAATAAATCTGTTGTTGGGCGATGTGTGTGGATGCTTTTACAATATAATCCCAGAAGTGTACAAAACAAATGTAACACAAAATTCAAAAGAAATTTTAAGACCAGTGGGTGGCTCCTTTGCAGAGGATACCGGCTAGATTATGGGTACCACAACGGCGCCTATTTCTGCCGTGAAGCAGTAATGTGTAAGCATTAATGTGTTTCAGTCTGAAGGGTGCCGAAGCTAGTGAAATTATTGGGCAAATGAGACATCTTATGTCTCAAGATAAAGAGCGCAATTGTAGTGCCGCTCAGAGTTTTTGGTTTTTTCAAGAAACCTGAGCCGCACTGCATTGTAATGGGCAGCGCGTATCAATCACCATCAGCTGAACGTCCTGATCGTCACTTCCCGTATTGTTTTAAAAAATTGTGTAACAGTTACTATAAATAAATAATATCACAGATTGATAATGGAGAGACCGCCCTCAGGCTATTTAATTATACATTTACACACATGGGCGATACACGGTCACCGTGCCATGTGAAAACAGACATTGTAGCTCATACATTTTTATTGTAAAAAGGAGAAAGTGAAAAGGCACTTAGTGCATAATCTTTGCAGTAATATAATGACTATTATTTATTATATTAATTCAACGGTTGTAAATATCTATATATGTAAATATGTACGTATATATGTAAGTCTATCATTTTAATATCCGCTTCTGGTTGGATTTAAATGAACACGTATTTAAGCGTTTTTATAAATTTTATCCCTCCAGGAAAGCGGTTAACAGTTTTGAAAGAGGATAGCAGTATTAATAATACGTATTTGAAAATATTTATTTTACTTGTCATATTAAGGAAATCACTCAATAATTAATAAGTATGAATTATGAATCCAAACTTCTTATATCAAATTGAAATAAATGATACAAGAGAATATTTGTAGGCCCAGAATCGAAACTAATATAATAAAGACGAAACATGTGTTTTTGTATGTATATTTGTAATGTTTTCACGCAAAAACTACTTGAACAATTTCAAAAATTCTTTCACCATGAGAAAGTTGCATCTTCACTGAGTAACATAAGCTATATTACATTTTCAAAAAGAATAGGGATCCCTAGTAAATATTCAATAATATAACCCAAGGTGTGAAAAAAAATTGACATAAAATCTATCTATAAAATCTCTCATCGCGTGCGCTACGGAAATTATTTACGATAGACCAAAAATGTCTTCATTATTATAGAACATATCAATATCGACAAAAAAGTCTGCGATACCATGTCCAAGTTCTGTGGTAATGCCATTATAATAACATTTTGACACACCTCAGTATTAATCCGTATAAAATTTTATTAAAGTTAGTTTCAATAACTATAAAATACTTTTTAAATTATTAAAATCGGACATTCGGGAATATTGGGATAGCTTCAGATTATTGACAGCTAATTACTGACAGTAGAAGGTAGTTCTTTATCTCTATCTGTAGATAGTATATTGGGAACGACCGTGAGTAGACTTTCCACTACCACGACATTGGTATCTAAGCGAGAGATACCGCGAAGCATTGCTAGTATGAATATTATAATTTAGTGTACTGACCTGACAAGCAGAGTTGCAAACAGCAGTCCCAGCAGCGGCATCAGGGTCGCGAAGCAGGCCGCGACCAGAGTGTGCATATAGCTATAGCCTGAGAACATTGACAGAACTGCGACAGGTCATATGGCCAATGTTACTGGGAGAGTAGACTAACTAACTAGTAAATCTAGTGTATGATCCAGAAACTCAGATGGATCTATTATCCATTTGGACCTTCACCGGAGATAAGATAAGACTCGTTTTCTAAGAATTCTCCAGTGACATTTATGATTAGGTTAAAAATTGATTATTTAACAACATCTCTGTACCACTAAAAACTTCACTATTATTAATGTTTTACAACATGACCCCAGAAAATGTTCAAAGCAAAATGGGTTACAAAATTAAAAGGAATTGTTAAAAAACGTTTTAGTGTGGTAAAGGTTACTTTTTATTACTACTTACAATAACATAAGTAAGGCATCAAATTTTGAGTGAATTTAATTTTGAATTTGAATAATAAAATCGATAATTTACCACTCCAAATTAAATAGTATAATATTAACATCAAATAGCAATAAGGGAAGTACCACAAAAATAAGATGAAGTTAATAAACTCTTTTTAATGGTCAAATTCGGGGCGCAGATGTAATGAAAATGCTGTGATGCGATTGGAAGAAGCTAGGCATAGGAGAGGACTATATTACTAGGAGATTACTATATATTTAACAAATCTTTTTTGTGTTGATGTTTTAGCACATCAAAATGAAAAAGAAATATAGATAAAAGCCATCAAACCGATATTACACGATTGACAAAATATTTCCAGATAATTGGACAATTAAGTGCAGCACGTTTGTGGGTCGCGTAATTCTGAACCGGAGTGAGCAGAGTATTAAGGGTGGAATGTTTTTATTCCGTTCACTGACATTCCAATTAAATGGAAACGGGACATTGATGTTATTTTAATCAAGATATTCCAATTACGAGAATGATATTATTTCGTATTATGTTATCAAAATGAATAGTTGTGAAAGTCTGTTTTATTTGAAATCTTTGTTTTAAGAAACAAGATTTTACTATAGCAAGCATATCATATTTATGCCAGCAAATGATATTATGTTCAACTACCAAATTAATGTAGTCTTATCCAAAATTTTATTCTTCTTTTTTCCATTATCTTTGAATTAGAAATACAATAATTGTATTAAGTTGTATGGACTCGTGACTCATTATAAGTCAGATGTTAACAGCTCATCACTGACAGATAATAGTGAGATTACGTGTAGGATAGATGTTGAATGGCAGTGCCATCGCATCCGCAGGTGTCAAAAATAGGGTCTCACTGGTCGAGAGTTTTGGGAGATGCAAATCCGAATTAAAGCAACATCAGTGGTATTTGCACATTAGTTTTACTCACCTAGCTTTATATTTATACTCACTTGTGTCTGGTGCAACGTCATTGTCTAGTTCGTGCCCAGTTATGTTGCCAACATAAGCACTCTTATTCTCACTCATTGGTTTGGCAACTTCCACCAATTCCACATAGTCGACTTTCTTGAGCAAATCACTTCCATTTCTATCAATTTTATCTAAATTTTCACTTAAAGTTCTATTCGTATCACTACTGTTGGCATGAGCAATTAAAAATTCAAACCTTGGACCATCTACAAACTCTGCTTCAGGCCTAAATTGAATATCCGTTAAAGTTTCTTCACGATCTGATTCCGAGTCTATCATTTCATCGAGCAATGCGCTGGATGTATTTAGCTGTTTTTCAAAAGCCTCGGCTTCATTTTTAGACATTTCCAGAATACTAACTTGATCTTTTATTATTTTTTCAGATAGCGCTTCGTCCCTGTCCTGTTCAGCGTTCACTATGTCTTCCATATCAATGTTGGAACTTTTATTGGTTTCTTCTGCTGTCTCTTCTTTACCATCACCCTTTTCGTCATCACTAGCTACTGTTAATGTGTCGGAATTTGGATTAACAGGTATTGTAAAGGTGTCGTTGTTGTTAAAATTCAGTATAATATCAGATTCGTTCGTACCAGAGAAAGGTCTAGAATGTGCTATATCGGCTGATAGAATTACATTTAAGAGGAAGTAGAGTAGTTTTAATTTCACATTCGTCATTTTGTTTTAGTGACAGGCATTTGATATCATTGAAAGTAGTATTTCTTGTCTTCAATATACTAGGCGAAGCATTTTAAAGATCTGAAACAAATGAAATAGGTATTTATTACAATACGCCGTAATTTTTGGATGATGTTATACGTATTTTATTGTAAAGTTATATATAACTAAATAAATTGGAATTTCTATATTCATAATATTCAAGACATATACATATTCTGTTGATATTCATATTCTAATTCATATATTTTTATTAAAAATAAGATTTTAAATCATTAATTGAATGTATTAATATACTAATATGCAAATATTGGGGTTGAGCAGGTTATCAACTGCAAAGTAGACCCTGTAGATGAAACCACAACCTGAGAGTTGAACAAAGCAAACAGAATTTTATAACGAGGCGGTACTCGAACGGTTAGCTCAGTTGATTAGAGCACCGGCACGGAACGCTGGAGGTCGTGGGTTCGAATCCCGCATCGATCATAAAATTTTGTTTTTCAAATTTTATTTGTGTATTAATTTACCAACTATTCTAAAATTCGTTCCACAGGTCCATATGTACCAATTCGAGGAACGTAACATGGCACCAACGGTGCATATGGTCCAACGATGAAATCTACACAATCTCATTCGTATTTTTTTTTTGTTTTCGCTTTATTTTGTTACTAGAAAGTTATATTTTCCTTTGAAATCATAATAGAATAAAAGTCCATTATATTCTGTACAAATAAGAATAAAGACGGAAGAAATGGGATGTGGGCAAACAAAGGTTAACTGAAAACGGGGATGGCCGCCGACATAATCGTGAAGCGGGCATCATTTTTGTTTTTTTTTTTTCGAAGTTTTACCCAATATTTGGTAAATTGCTATTATAATAGTATGATATATAGTTTTAATTGATATAAATTCGACTTGAAATTGCGTCCATTCAAATTTAATAAGGACTTTGAAGCGTCCTTTCCTGTGTCTGTTTTTTACTATTTATTTATTTTGGAATATGTCGTAATGTGTTTACTTCACTTGAAAAAGTATTGTCAAATATATTTCTGTAGTTATTTTGTCCAAATATACCATTTTTACATATTAATTTTATATCATACACAAGCGATCTCGCACTTCAAGGTCTATCAAGGTCAAGGGATTCTTCTTAGTCATTCTGAGTGAATATCTCAAATTATTACTATGAAAGTATGTATGTTTTAGTTCTGTTTTAGAAAGAACATATACGGCCTTACAAATAAACTTGGTATAAAGTTATAACTGGTGATAAACAAAAAAATGCAAAATGTGTACAATATCGTTGACAATACTGTCAATACAATGATAATTTGGTAGTTTTCCGAATGACAAGCAGCCTTGTAAATAAACGCGGGCAAAGTTATAAGTCCGAACAAACCATTCGTAAGCAAAAATCTCTATTTGTAAACATTTTACATATTCTTGGTTTATGCTTAGTTATAACTTTATGCCACTTTTATTTGTAAGGTCGATAAAGTTCATAGTAAAACTATAAACACTATTAAATAAAACCAATTGTTTACGTTGAAAATACTAATTCATTCTAAAATATAACTGTTTTTCAACTTTGTGTCGTGTACGTAAAATAATATAAAACACAATATGATTGATTTATGCATTGTCTTATAGCTTGTTTCGATGGCTTTCAGATATACTCACTGAAATTACCCTAATTATGCATTCTTTTGCTACACATAAAATAATACGCATAGATACACTTTCACGCACGAAAAATAAGGTAAGCAATAGAGATAATGTATTCCACGTCTTTAATCAATAACGTTGATGAATAGGAATATATGACACACTACAAAGACGTTACAAACAAAATTTACGATTTAATGTATTTTTTTAAGCTTATCTATTTTATAACCTAACTTTAAAAGAATATAACGTTAAACCACAAGTCCTCTAAAATATATTTTAAAGTCCTAATTCCAGTATCGTGTATCTGTGTATTTACATTCTATATTCAGCGGACTCGTTAAACAGTCAAACTCGACCTTTTCACTTTAAATACACTAAAGTAATTGAATAAATTATTTGAGAACTAAACGAACTCACAACTTGAATGCAAATCTAATTAGCTTTGAGAGACTTTTGCCCTGATACTCCAACAACCTTCGCCCCCTAATCTGTCTGCTTTAAATTTAACATTTTCGCTTCGATAGTTAAGAACTTAAGGAAACTATACTTAAAATGAAACTATTTGAGTAGAACAAAAATGCTAAGCACTGCGGGATTACATACTCGTTATATGTTTTGATTTTACTTTTATTACTGTAAGCAGTAATCTCTTAAAAACGATATTTACGCCATGCCATATACACATGGTTTCTCTTTTGTAATGGAAATTTTTTAATGACTTAAAAAATAATTCTAAAGGAATCAATTTTGAGAAAATAAATGCCTTTTATGCCTTTTCAGAAAGAGAACTCTCACATAAAGCTGACGTAAATATATAATAATTTTAACGTAACATGCAGAGAAAATAATTTATGTCGCGGAGAATTTCTTTAATTATCATAAACGAGATATATGATCGTAGTAATAGAGAGTGTAATATTTAAATCGTTTAACGATAACATATTCCGTTTTTTTATAAAACAATATCTATACTCGGTGTGGGACGCCACTTGCGTCGACACTCTGGCTCCTTCTTATGTCCAAGTTACGTCAGTTGGTGCTGGGGCTGCTGCTTCGACTGCCGAAGACAGCAAGCGTTGCAAGCAAATATGTTGGTCTCAGTGAGTCATACATCTTTGTGCCGTTTGGTGTCGAGACACTTGGCCCGTGGGGCCCAGAGGTGTGGTGAATGTTCAAAATTCTTTCTTCGCGCCTCAATAAGGCTACTGGAAACCCAAGCGCTGGCAGCTATTTTGGTCAACGGATCAGCCTAGTTATCCAACGCGGTAATGCTGCCAGTATTCTTGGTACGCTTCCACGTAATGATAGTTTTAATTTTATGTAGTCATAGTATTGTTAATATAGTTATGAGATTTGTTTTATTTAAATAGAAATAAATGCGTTATATCTGTACGTGTATGTCCGAGAAAACACTTTGTCAACGATAACTCACGAATGAATCAACCGATTTTGACCGGCTTGGTGGCAATCGACGTGGTTTTTTGATGTTAAGAGCTGATTAGTTTGGAATCGAACAGTAAAGTAGTTTAAAAGTTATTAAAAAAAAACAAATATGAAGATAAAAATTTCGTAGTTTTTTGAGATTTCTTAAAATCAAGCCGTTTTGAATGGCGCGATGAAATCGGTGGTTTAGCTGTGCAAAAGTTATAAAAGGTTAACATACATACATACAAGCTCATTATAATTGAGCAAAGTTTTAACTCAACATGAAAGTTAATTGTCGTCTACTTTGATAATAAAACGGATTGATCGGTCGAAAGGTTTAAGCATCGTATTATATATCTCCTCGATAGATTTTCAAATTCAGTGAATTCGATCACTTCAGTATGATTAATGATTTGAAATTGAGTCGATGGATATAATTTTATATAATATAATGTTGGTGGGAAGCTCCTTTGCACAGGATGCCGGCTAGATTATGGGTACCACAACGGCGCCTTTTTCTGCCGTGAAGCAGTAATGTGTTAGTAATTACTGTGTTTCGGTCTGAAGGGCGCCGTAGATAGTGAAATTACTGGGCAAATGAGACTTAACATCTTATGTCTCAAGGTGACGAGCGCAGTTGTAGTGCCGCTCTGAATTTTTGGGGTTCATCTAGAATTCTGAGCGGCACTGCATTATAATGGGAAGGGCCTTTAAATAACCATCAGCTGAATGTCCTGCTCGTCGCGTCCCGTATTTTTATAAAAAAAAACCGTTGGTGGAATAAGTCTAGACACGCTATTGCTGAGCGGCATTAATTAGACCCAGCCTAGCGAAACCCTCTAAGAAAAAAGCGATTCACTCGATTGTATGAAACGTGCAGTCATTGACAGATTGACAGATGACGGCAATAATCTTGTACAAAACGGAGAAAGCCGAAATCCACTACGTTTTAAGCAACTATTGGCTTTCACACTTAGCCGGATTTATACTTCGTCGCCCAATTGTAGGTACTATTTCAAACTTATGGCAAATCTCACTGCACGTTTAATAGTAAACTAAATTTAAATTTTTACACAGGCGGTTCCACCTCTTATTACGTAGTATTTACATCCTCTTTGATTATGCCTGCCCCACTAACTCGGCTTGTTTTGAGTGAAATTTCAAATTAATGTCAGAATATAGAACGTCAAATTTGAAATAAGGACATAAGTTTATAGACGTAAGCCTTAGCCAACTGTGTCCAGCCAAAGAGACAACTCTGTCACGCAAGCTTTCTGACCAGACCGCGGTATGTACACCCAGGCCAGCCTTTCTCAACACACATCCATCCATCCATCATAAATTTTATATAGTTGATTATTTCTAACCATTCTCTCAACATGAAAAATCCATCATCAAATCAATACTAACTTGCGATAAGTCGCGAAAAAGTGTACTTATTAATTAGACGCAATATTGGAAATGCACTAAAAATGTAAATATACGCATTTTTATTTGTACATTTATTCTGATACGGCATCAATTTCATCTAATTATAATTCATTGATATAATTTTCTTTTAAAAATTTCATGTCAATCAAAATGTTTAAAACAACACAAAATTCTGTGATCAGAAAGAAAGTTACGTAACAGCCATCTTGTCTGCTATTGGACCCAGCGAAGGCACACACCACTTCTTCGAGTAAATTCCAAGCGCCAAGAGTCCGGCCTACGCCGCAACTTAGGACGTAATGAGACTACATGGGAATGTTGTCGCTGGATCCAAATAGACCCACCATTCCGTTTAAGGGTTAAAAGAGTGCCAATATGTTTCTTTCCACTACTCCTCTTTCAAGCTCAACTTTACCAAAGCGCTGGTAAGTAGTAAAATGTGTAACTTTCTATTTAGATGCTTCAATGTAGTTATATAACTTAATGGAATAAATTTGATTTGATTTACCGTGAAGGTACAAATTTTAACACTAGACTATGCATAATATGTACCACAGATTACTAAAGCCGCATCG
>CATIXN010000376.1:0-20795 GCA_949711725.1 Leptidea reali | reverse complement strand
ATCAAGATAAATTTTTAACATCTCATTAGCAGTAAACCTTCTTTACAATGTTCCTTAAGTCTGCTTTTCAAGATAAATTTTATTACGGTATATCTTTTGTTTTGTTTTAATAATTAAATTATTAAAATTTTAGTAAATAAATGAAATAATAGAAAGTTATATTACTTCAAAATGACCTACACTTTACAATATAAATATTCTTAAATCATGAGATATAAGGTATGGTATAGGGGCTCCTGTTTCCGCAATTAAACCACTAGCATGGGTCCATTTTGCGTGCAGTATTGGCCAGTTACTCCAACCAGCCCAGCTCCTTCCAGAAGTTCAGAACATTCCTGGGGTATTCACAGACTTCCTGGAGTGACCTCGTATTTGTTAAGGTTTTTGCCCGTTGGTTGGCACATTCCAGGATTACGTGAGCGACCGTTTCGTCCTCGGTCAAACAGCCTCTGCACTTAGGACTGTCCGTTACGCCGATTATGAAAAGGTGTTTGTTTAATGATGTGTGACCCGTTAGGGTGCCCACCATTATACGGATGTCATGTCTGTTGAGGCTGATAAGTTTGGGCGACAGTGCTGGTTCGCTTCTTTCGACTGTCTACAGCTTGAGACATTCATCCATCAGTTGAACGTCCTGCTCGTCTTATCCCTTATTAACATAAAAAAAAGGAGAATATATTGTTATTTATATTCTTCTTAAAAAAACAGAAGAATTAAATAATCTCCTATTTTGAGAAGTGTATAATATTTCTTATGTTACCTCAGAAAAATAATCTTATTTCATAAGGGCATACATGAGTGATATAAAATGTCTTATGAGTTTTGATATTTTTATCAGCAAATCCTTGACTTTTACTTTTACAGTTGATAACCTGCCCAACTGCAATAATTTCATATTAGGAAATTGACTTGCGATGTCGCTCTTTCAAATCTAAACTGCAAAGGCAGCCACAACCTGAGAGTTGAACAAGACATACAACATTTATGAACCATTTGTCACTGGAACGGTTGGCTCAATGGAAGAGCACTGGGACGGAATCTAATTGGTCACTGGTTAGAGTCCCGCATCGTTCATAGATTTAGGTTACAAATATAATTTTTATAATTAATCCCAGAAGTCAGAGATATCTCTTTAAAAATAAATTTTTTTTGTAACATCGTCAATGTGTATTCTTCAATTATTATTCGTTTTGGTCTAACCAAAAGAAAAAAATATGTTTTTTTAGTATGGTGTGAGTTGTCAGCTTAACCAAAAATTCATATTATATAAGATTTTACATAAAACTGTGCGCAAAATATTAAAATATATCTTCAAATGTTCAATTCCTGTGATACTTATCTAAAAAGATCGGCAGCCGATTACCGAAATGTGGCCAATCTGTCTTCGACAATTTCTTAAGTGACTTACGAAAAACTGAAAAAGATTCCTATTTATCGTACCGTCTTATTTCATTTTTGAACTCTAATCTTCAGGGTAATTTTCGTTCCAATTTGATTTGAAAAATGTTTTAATTTTCTAAACTATAATAGGGAAGCCACAACTTGAGAGTTGAACAAGACATACAAGATTTATCAACGATACGTCACTCGAACAGTCAGCTCAGTGGAAGAGCGCTCGCACGGAACGCGAGAGGTCGCGGGTTCAAGTGCCACACCGTTTATAAATTTTGTTTTCAAATTTAATTTGTGTAATTACTCCCAGAAGTGAGGGTTACCACTTTGAAAAAATAACAAATTGTTTATAATAAGGAAGTTGAATAATTGTTCTACACGAGAAATAAAAGAGACTTTATATACCTAGTCTAGCCTGAAATGTTCTATTATCAATAGAAATAGATTTATATTTTATAAGATTATGTAAGCTTAACAATAAATTATATAAAATATAATATTGACACACCAGGCATAGCCTGTACTTTGGGAAAAGAAAATGATATACCTATTTAATACAATATACTTACTTAAACATAGATAAATACATAAACATCCATGACACGGAAACAAACATCGATATTCATCATATTTAAATGTTTGCACCGGGATTCGAACCCGGTACCTCTAGCACAATAGGCAGGGTCACTAACCACTGGGCAATATGGGTATAAATATAAATTAATATTATAAAAGTAATGTGTATTTATTAATTAAAGTCTTAGCAATAAATAATTTAATATAGGTCTTTATGGTCTTTCTCTCTCTGGCCACGAATCTATGTTTTTAAGCTTTGTTTAGATGGGAAATTAATCACTGCTTTCTAGTAATTTCTTAGGCGACTCAATGTCATCGTGTAGAAGAAGTCATATTTTGTAAAACCGATGATATATTTAGTGCGAGAGGTTCAGATCTGGACTAGACCAGGGCCAGTTTTTAGGTCTAACAAAGTCTGCAACCAGATAAACTTGGGAAGTTCGTCCTTTGAACCAGATGTAGGACTCTTGCTGGAAAGTCTTTTGCTGTAAGTTATTCTAAGAGGTTCCAACAACATGATATAATACAGTCTCTTGATATTCTTTGATATCTTCACTCCTTTTTCTTTTATTTATCCTTTTAATTTATATTTGAGGCGTCAAATGGTATTCGCTCGTAATTCAAAGTACATAAAAATATCCAATAATTTGCGTTATCTTAATTTTATTGTTGAAACATCGTTCATGGTATTAACGATGTTTCAGAGGTCAGAGGTCTTATGGATGTGTTACTGTCTGTTGAAAGTATTGGCTTGGGGTACCCAAAATCATTTCAGTTCAAGAATACTGTTGCCAGCTGTTGATTCAGTTGGTGTCGAAATGATATCTGATGATATACTTTAGCTGCTGGTATTCTCCAGAACAATTAATCCATAAACTGCCCGTGATATTTGCGGTCAAAATTCACAGCGACCTAACATCTCTACGCAATACCAAAGTATTCACCTCTCCAAGTTCGGATAGGGCTTGATGTCAATGATTCAAAACATTTTTCTTGCTCGTCTGTTGACGGTTTAAATAATAAAAATACATTTAAGAGTCAAAAAGACTTGCCACATAATATTAAACCATTAAAAAATAATGCACATTTAATTTAACTCACTCACCTGTATAAGTACTACTAGACAGGCTGTTCCATATGTTTGACAGCAAATTTTTGTGCCTATTTAAAGCGCCACTCCCGAGCGTTCACTGAACTAATTTTGACGTATAATACAAATGGCTGCGAAGGAATGTACAATACTCTGAAGTATTGTTGCATTTGAATTAATTTGGTTCTTTTGCGCTATTTATAATTCAAGAATAGACGTATTTGAGTACTCACCATCTATCGTTTAACCTATCGTATATGTTTGTTGAGGTGTCATCACTAGTTTTAGTACCGCCGACTCTTGCTACATTGCCAACAGCGCCAAAATGGAGAATACCAAACAGACACAAAAGCACTTCGACAGCCACCAGTCCAGTGTTATGTATAGTAGAGGTCAGTGATTTAGCTTCAATAAATGGTAAACCAATAAACACAGTGATAGAATAACATCGCCACTAACAGAGATTATTGAACCTATAAAAATCCAATTGCCATCGCAATCAAACGATGTCGTGCTCTCAATATAACTTCAAATTTCATTTGGATGAGGTTCATAACCACTGTATGTAAATTGTTTTAATACATTTATATAATAACTATTATGATTAAATTAAATAAATGTTTTATGTTAGTTATCAAAAGACGAACATGGACTCGAAAAACATCTAGACAGAACGGTCATGATTTGTTTCGCTTTGGTCGGCAAAGTAGTAATTACCAGTGGGAAGCTCTTTTGCACAGGATGCCGGCTAGATAATGGGTACCAAAACGGCGCTTATTTCTTCCGTGAAGCAGTAATGTGTAAGCATTACTGTGTTTTGGTCTGAATGGCACCGTAGCTAGTGGAATTACTGGGCAAATGAGACTTAACATCTTATGTCTCAAGGTGACGAGCGCTATTGTACTGCCGCTCAGAATTTTTGGGCTTTTCAAGAATCCAGAGCGGCACTGCATTCTAATGGGCAGGGCGTATCAATTACCATCAGCTGAACGCCCCGCTCGTCTCATCCCGTATAATCATTAAAAAAGTACGGCTCGAGAGCCGCATTTGTGTCTTTGGCTTTGGCAGACTCATAGTAGCTTTGAAATACAATTGCTGGATTCAAAAACAAGGACATATGGCGCTCTAAATTCAAACGTCTTTGTATTGAATTGGAAATATTGGAGACGGAAAAATGTGATCTTAGTTCATAACACAAGACATGATCATTTTCAACACCTAGCAAAGTATTCCTGACTCGAAGAATCTCGCGTTTGCTGTTCTTTTCCTTTTCGGTTCTACATATTTATGCGAACAATCTTTTTCAAGCATGAACATTATCAAGAATAAACTGAGAGGTCATCTTATTGATGAGAACTTGGAATCATGCTTACTTAACATTACAAGCCTGACTTACTCATACTTTCCAAGGAAGTGCAAGCATATTTAGTTTTATTTAGTGTACTTATTTAGTAAAATAAAAAATTACTAAAGAAACAGATTTGGCTCCCAATTTTTTTTAAATCATTGTAATGTTCATAAATAGCTCTTTGGCTAATAAGTTTGGCGTCCACTGGCTTTGACCATTTTCATCTGAAATATTTTACTCATAACTTTTATTATGCGGTTTCCATAACAGGATGTAATCAATGAGTAATTTTGGGTGGTACTTTTATTAAACATCTTATAGGGAAAAGCAAATCAGTCCACCAATACTAAGTACTGATGTTATGGTCAAATATAAAAGATAAATTAATTATGAAACATAGAAAGAAAAGTTTAATCGAAAAAGATGAAATCAGTAAATGAAAGAGAAATATTTACTAAAGCTTCATTGAATCACTTATTCAGACGAGTTCGGAATTTTTCATCAAAGAGATTCAAGACATGTTGTATCAAAGGAAACCCTTTAAGTGTTTGAAGCGATAGTAATAGAGACTGGAATAAATTGAGTAATATTATTTAAATTTATGCTTGAATATATTATTATTAAATATGAGTAGTGTAGTAGTGGGAGACTCCTTTGCACAGGATGCCGGCTAGATTGTGGGTACTACAACGGCGCCTATTTCTTCTGTGAAGCAGTTTTAAGCATTATTGTTTTTTTGGTGTGAAGGGCGCAGTAGCTAGTGAAATTAATGGGCAAATGAGATCTGACATCTTATGTCTCAAGTAGTATTTGTAATGCAAGAATTTTTAGGGTTTTTTAAGAATCCCGAGCGACACTGCATTGTAATGAGCAGGGCATATCAATTACCATCAGCTGAACGTCTTCCTCATCTCGTCCCTTATTTTGATAAACAAAATTATTTCGTTTTATTATGCCGCAGTCTGCAGTATGGGTGATAAAATCTTGTCGAATTATAATGTATGGCCGCATCGTTTGATCAATTTTAATTCAACGCATGCAAAACATCACAGCATAAAGAAGTATTAATTATGACCCAAAAGTTTTTCTAGCCCAGCTTAATAACTTGATATTAAACTAGCGACGATGAACTTACTTAGATTAAGGATTGGTCTCCGTTGCGCCCCAACTAGATACCACACTATCTAAGAACAATAGCTTCCTAACTACGGCAACTATTAGATGCATTTCAAATTTTGTAACATACGCTTCGTGTTATTTTGCATTAAAATTAATAAAATACGAAATACTTACTGATGATATGTGATCCCAGTGTCTTTCATATTTCTTGTAAGTAGTATTATTTTTTACTATGCAACCCGGCAAAGTAGTTTCAATTATTAGCAAAGTTAAACAGAACATGTGGCATGTCAACGACACACATTGTTCGAGACAGGCTCAAGCACACCCGAATCAAAAACTTTCAAAACTTTTTCTTTTAATTTCGGAGAGTTTATGGAAGATTACCGCTAATATCACCAACAGCCTGTTGAAAAGTTAAAAAGTTTAAGTTCCACAGTATTGTTAAGATTTTATTCTATGTATATTTTGTAGTAAAAGAGATTATGAGCCAATAAAATTACAGTTAACACTCCAATTAACTGATGTCTTGCTCCCGATATCACGCCAACTTCAATATAATTTGGAACCGGTCCAACAGTACTGCTTATATTAAATTAACAAAGGAATAGCCCAGCATGTTCCTTTACATTTCTCATGTTATTATATTATGTATTAATTTATTTGGACGACTCTATATTATTTTTTCATGGAATAAGAAGATAAACGCGCATCGAATCATTCTCTTATAGAATCACAAGAGCGTATAAGACGTCGAATTTACGTACCTATACATAATATTAATTCGAAAACCAGAAACACAGAGAATTAATGAACCAGGGGCACCGTAGTGATAGCCAAGGGATAATAATATAAACCTATTGCTCCACCGACATTTTTAATGTGAGCTAATAGACCTGTGTCGATAATTTTTGAAACCTAATAAAATAGTACTATTATACTATTATTTTTATTCACTTTTTTAAAATAAGACGATTATTTGAAACAAAAAAAAACTTTTTTTTTTCACTTTTTATCATTTTCAAAGGCCTCAGCACTGGTGTAGGGATTAGGAAACTTTTAACTGTGTACGTATACATAAGAAATCTCAAATCAAAAGATTTTGAGCACAAACCGACGTCAATTATATCTATTATCTAAATGAGAAATTATGATGTACTTATTAGAATAAACAGTTTTCAGTTGATTGATCATGAGATAGTATCTTTCTGTGATGTATAAAATCTCATCTAACTTAAATTATAACATCAAATAAGAAGCTGTAAAAGCAATAAGGGAAATAAAGTTTCATTAAATAATTATTATTTTAAAAAAGGTCGGAAATGTTCATAAAAGGGATTGTAAGAAAATTGAGTACAAAGAAACCGTTCAGGTAACTTAAGGAAGATAAAATGTGAATGAAGTTTAACGATTACTTGAATAAGTTTATAAAAAAAGGTAATTAAGTAAAAAAAAACTGATACGAGTGCTGTAATTGAATCAATTTGAGAGCAAAATAATTCGATTAAGATTATTATACGTGCATTATAAGAACCTTGAAAATAATAATAAAATAGTACTTTACTTATACACGCACGCAAGAAGTTATTCTTCTTTACCGAATAAAAATAAAAATCCTTAAAAATAATTTTTCTTCGTGCTATTTTACGATTGTAGACAAAACAATATTGTAATAAAGAAGGTATTAAATACAACCAATGAAAATATTAAACCGCATAATTCAGTTAAATAACGTGTAATTAAATATCATAAGAATATTAATTAATTTAAGTAATGCAATTAGAGAGAAATTTTTCTTTTTATTTTAAAACTTGTATATAAATTGAAATTATGTATTGATTTTTTTTAAATTCTAGTCCATTGGTTGTGGTTCAGTAGACATATGAGTTACAAGACGCTTGGTAGCTGAAGTATGATACAAATGGTCTAGTTGACCAGCTAACGTCAGGGTGTCGAATTTGCGTGTCGGTGTGCGCGCGAATCGTAAAAATTCGCTCTGATAATGTTGCCAAACAAATTATGACTTCAAAAAATAATTTTAAACTTATACTAACAAAAAACCGGAAGCTCCGATAACACGATAGACGCATGGTGATTGTTTCCGAGGCTGTCGCGTGGATTGGTCATCCCTTCCCTCGCCATATCTTATGAAAGATATCGACTCAGACTACGACGCCGCCAAAAGCTGATCCACTGAGATAAAAAATGTTTACAATGTAATATATAAAGACATCCATGACTCGGAAACAAACATCCATATATTCATCATATTATAAATGTTTGCATCTACCGGGGTTCAAACTCGGGACTGAGCTCTCTAGCTCAGTGGGCAGAACCACTAGGCCGTGAGGCCAGATATTCGACAATTGGCGAGTCTTAATGAAAGATGACCTGATAATATGATGATTTTGCTTTGCTTCCGTTAAATAATTAATTAATTTAAATAATACCCTACATTGTAATTTTCAATCAGTTTTTGTTTTATGACATTGTGTATTCAAGAAACTGAATATAAAATTGAAAACAATGATAACACGGGATAAATCCTACATGGACCCGATCGTTAATTTAAAAGTTTTGTCTGTCTCTTTGTTTCAGCTTTAATTGTGATTGATAAGGTGTAAATTTGGCTTTAACCTGATACTTTAAGTAAAGATACGACGCAAAAATATGATTAAAATCAAAATTCTATTCAATGGTCACTTATAATGGTATTTTTCTCGCAAAATTTAAGAAGTAAGAAAAATAATAAAAGGTTTTTAACTCTTTCGGTACTTAGACTCGAGATTATTAAGACTGGAAAATATTTATATTTGAATGAAAGCCATTAGTGCTTCAATGCATTCAGAAAGTTAGAAGGTGGATTAATTTCATTCCGTAGTAAGTAAATACTGTTACTTCTATAAACAACCTTCAATTAAAGTTTTCAAGTCCTTCATAATATTCTTTAGGAATAACTCTTAAAGGGTAAGTATAAGAGTTATGCTTTGCTGTGTTTTTAAGCTTTTAGTTTTATTTTAGTGCTTATTTATTAATGTTATGACTTGTCTATCTATATAATATATATACTATGAAAATGGTCTTTGTTTGAGGCTCTTTCAGGCCTAAGCCACTGATCTTATCGATATGAAACTACCACAATTCGATGTGAAATTTATCCTAGGTGGCTACTTTTTTTGCATTCCAACGTTTCTTCCTACTAATAATAATTAAAGATAATTAAAAATGGTGATTTTACTTCATTCTAAAAGTGCTTCAGACATTGTCACCAAGAAAACAACAGAGCGCAATCTAACTTATAGCCAACGGTATACAATTAAGCCTTATATATACATATATAAAGATATTTATACGATATTCTAAGTAAACCTAGAATATCTATAGTATAAGGCAGAACTAAATAAATTAATGCTATTTTGGTACCGACCTTCACAACCGAATTCCGAAACCAAAATTTGTCTGAATACATTGGACAAATACACAACGCGTGTGTGTGGGATACATCAAAATCAAATTAGATTATTGCCTGATGTACTGTCAAGGCCATAATATGAGATAGAGCTTGCCGTAACTCGTACAAACTTAATTGTAGAAGATTACAATTTGACATACAAAATGCTTATCTTTAATTTTTACACTATCTGTTTGACGTTTAGTAATAATGTTAATTAAAATAGTTAAAAAAAATACTTAAAAACTCGCTTTGGTTGAAAAGATAATGGTTGAAATTTAAAATGAATATCCTTATTGACAAAACATGAAAAAGTTACTTAAATTAACAAAAATCTTATTTTGCAAATTGAAAAATGGAATAATTTTATCAAATTAATGTATTGTCATCGGTCCTCAATATATCTACGAAGTGAAAAACGAAATCTGGCCGTTTATAGTGGGTCAAAATTGTGTCGAAATGATTCGGTTAAAAGAAAAATACATACAGGTGGAGTAATAAAATACGTTTTAAAAAAATCAGGCAAAGGGTCCTTTGCCTTATTCTGTATCAGTGAACCTGGTTATCGTGCTCATCACGGAGCCGCCTTACTCTTTAACAGTCTAAAATGGTGTTGTCGTAATAACATCGTCTAGTTATTAACTACGATTGATATCAGGAGCATTATATGTAAATGGAAGGAAAGCATATAATTGTCGTTCCCTATCTGTATTAGAAGGGATAAACCTGGGGTCATTGATATAATATAGGTAATGAAAACTATAGTGATTGTAGCACTTTTAAGGTTACTAAAATATAAGTTATCTGACATGAACACGCAAGTTCTGGGTATTCGTTGTGGAAATTGACTCCTGACGATGACGGAAATTCAAACTGAAATATTTTTATTCAAAATAGTATTTAAAATACTTATCGAACGTCAAAAACAATCACCCATTCGAAATAGTATTTTTTTAAATTTATTTATTCTGAATAAAACGGTTGCAATACCAATTACATTAATCAAGTACATTGCTATTGCTAGACCTTATTATGGACTGAGAAAGTTGGAGTAGCAACTACAGCGACACCTTAAGTCTATTAGTAAATAGATCATAATCAGGGTGGGCTTTGACGAGGCGATTAAACAATTGCAAGACGGGCGCCACATTGCGTGCTACCGTGCAACAACGCGGGTACTACCAGAAGACGGTGATTTCTGCTACGACTATAATTGTCAGACGTATACAATAGAATCAGCTCATTATGAATATCAGGGGCATCTATTAAGCCCCGGATAACTTTAAGTAAGATAGTTGCTAGGTCGAGAGCCCATCTGGTTTTTATAGTGTTGTATCCGAGGCAACCGATGAGATACGCCATCGGGTACAAGTACGGGTAGTAACCAAATCTGCTTATACAGGAAACGCAAAAATGCTTTTTGTACTTTCTCCAGCATAAGGGAACATACGGGTTACTTCATAAGGATTCCATACACACGAGCTCGCTTCAAGCTTACTGCGCACAAGAGTCCTGAAAACCAGTGGTATTATACTGACGCTGCGACGGAAATCGCGCGCATTCCTTAATATAAACACTGGTCTTATAAATTACTCTTGAGTGACTGTTATGCCTCAGACCTGAGAAAAAAGGGCGCATGAAACTCAGTGGGTTCTTTTTACTTTACGTTACTAAGGTTAAGCTTTGAGGTAATGACATATCCCTTATTATGATGTATGTCGTTCACAGAATAACGAGTTTTAATATCTTTGCAAAGCTTAGAATAACGTAGATGTTTAATGCTCATACTCCTGGAAACAGAAAATTCAAACAAATTATAAACATTTTTTCTAGAAAAGAGTTAAGCAAGTCACCTGAAAGGTAAAGAAAATTATACAATAATTTTGATACTAAGACCTTGATACAGTAAAAATGAATTTCATTTATTAACATCCCAATAGAACACTTAGCAATCTGCAGTTTCAGTTCACAATTTATTTATATCTATATATATATACGATGCCGGATAGATTATTTATTTATTTATTTATTTGTATAAAGAAACTTACAGCTATTTATATTACATAAAAGTATGATAATGTATAAATATTACACTAGCCAAAATAGTTCCTAACGATGCTTATTACATAGTGAAGTTTTAAGACTTATAAAAATTATTACAAAAAAAATACAAAAGTTTAAAGAGCCAATAAATTCTCTGATACAAAATAAATATAACCTTTAGATACCAATTTTTTTAACAAAAGATACAAAATCGTACTTATTACATCGAAATATGTCTATGTGGTTATAACAGTCATTGTGTGTTCTGCAAGCTCTGATAAGAAATCTATTCTTACAATAATTAGTCCTAAAGAATGGCACTAAAAATATTTGATCGGTGGATCGATGACCTATTATTGGACATTTGAAGCAAATACGACTAAGTAGGAGTGGAGAGTCAACAAAGTTGTTAATTATTTTGTACAAGAACGTCTGATCCCTGTGTTCACGCCTTAAGTTTGTAACTCCGGCACTGAGTCACCAAATTTGTACCTTAGTCTCCTTAAAAATTTTTGTTGGAATTTTTTCAATCTGATTAATATAGGTAGAATATAAGGGGTTCCATGCCGAAGAAGCATACTCCAATTGGCTTCTAACTAAGGAGTTGTATAACATAATGTACGTATTTATATGTTTAAAGTCACTAGATTGTCGGAAAACAAAACCCAGCATTTTGTAAGCCTTAGCTGTAATATTTTCAATATGAGTGGCTAAGTTTAGTTCACTGTCAAGTAGTACTCCTAGGTCTCTGACCTTGGTCACTCTATCAATTGTTTTGTTATTTAACCTATAATAATAACAGATCGGTTGTTTCTTTCGAGAATATGTAATGGCATGACATTTACCAATATTTAACTTTAGATTGTTTGCAGAGCAATATTCATAAAATGTGTTTAACTCCTCTTGAAAACGCCGGCAATGTTCAACAGAATTAACAAAGGAAAATATTTTTGTGTCATCTGCGTACAATAAAATTTTGGAATGATGAAAACATTGTGTCACATCATTGATAAAAACGTTGAAAAGAAGTGGACCAAGATGAGAGCCCTGAGGCACACCAGATGTAACTGGTACAAAACTAGACGTATAGCCCTTTACTGCTACGGCTTGGGACCTATCGCGTAGATATGAGGATAGCCATCTCAGGAGGTCACCATGTATACCGATGTTATTAAGCTTACTTATTAATAGATTATGTGAAATTTTGTCAAATGCTTTTGAGAAATCGGTATACACGGCGTCCACCTGATATCCCTTCTCCATTGCGTCTAATGTCAATTCTAGAAACTCACACAGATTTGATTCGGTGGACCTACCACTAATGAATCCGTGCTGATTCATTATTATGAACGGTCTAATTGCTGGTAATAATGAATCATATACGATCTTTTCAAACAGCTTAGGCACTACAGACAACTTGGAGATACCACGGTAATTAGCAATGTTATGCTTATCCCCTTGTTTAAAAATGGGCACAATGATAGATTTTTTCCATATTCTGGGCATAGCACCTGTTCTTAATGAAACGTTAAAAATATAAGCAAGAGGAGTTGCTAGTTGTTTACTACAACATTTGAGAAAAATCGGATGAATACCATCGGGACCGGTTCCTTTGTTAACGTCAAGATTCTTTAGATATTTTTCAACCACGGAGTTATTAATATAAACAGAATTTATAACACAATCATTACATCCAGTATCTATGTGTACGTCGCCAGATGAGGAAGGTTCAAAAACGGACTGTAAAAATGTGTTAAATAGATCCGCTATTTCTTGACCGTCGGATGCATGAATGTCACCAAAGTAAAGAGTATCAGGTATACCACTGCTATCCCGTTTAGATTTTATGAAAGACCAGAAATACTTAGTGTTTGAACGGATATTTTCCTCGGTATGACTTATATATTTATCATAGCACTGAATCATGTATTCTTTAACTTTTCGTGGTGCAATCGAGAATTCGCTATAATCATTTAGCCTACCGTATGTTTTCCATTTCCTATGATATTTGAGTTTCCTATTTATTAATTTTATCAGATGCTTATTATACCAAATTGGGTAATTCTGGTTAGTTTTAATCACTTTATAAGGTACATACTTGTCTATTAGACTATTAACTATTTTATAAAAGGATTCTACTAAATTATCAATGTTATTTGAATCGAAATGAGTTGACCAATCAATATCCGACAGTTCTGAGTTTATATTGTCATAGTCAGCTACATGAAAACGTCGTATCACTCGAGTCGCTGGGCGCAAACTCGGCGTATAACTAATATTTAAATCTATACAGAAAGAGGGATGATGACCGTCCTCAGGTAGTGACAATGGGTCAACACGTTGCACCGAACATTCAGAGTCAGATATAACCAGGTCCAAGTGTCGATTATTCTTATTGTTAATATAATATAAATTATATTGAGACCAGCTATTAAAACATAAAAACTCAAATAACTGAGATGTTAACGTGTTTTCATAGGGATTTTCTAGACATAATTTGATACCTGATGAATTGGGATCTGGGATCCATTTAGCTAGTCTAATATTAAAGTCTCCCACTAATATACTACTACCCATAAAAAAATATCATTAGGATTTTTAATCTTGAGGTCAGAGATATATTCATAAAAAGTCTGTTCAGCTAGTATTTGGGTATCATTTTGTGGAAAATAGCAGCAAAATATTCGTAACGTGGTCATAGTAGATACTTTATTTAAGAAAATAGTAACAAAGGTCACATCAGCGTCATACACGTACGGTAATTACTGCAAGCCTTGCATACTTACGCTTACCCCACTACGAACTGCAATTAAGGTTCCTCCTCCTCTTTGACCACCTACTCTGATGTAATCACGGTCAGTTCGATACACTGTGTACCGAGAATCAAATAATTCAGCGTCATATATTCCCGGGCACAGCCATGTCTCACTTAAACATATAATGTCATAATTAGAGTTCAGCACATTCTTGTAAAAAACTTTTTCTTTAGCTCGCATTCCTCTAACATTTTGATAAAATATACTAAGACCCATTGTAACCATTGGATGTAACTAATAGATTTATTATGATATTTGAATATAATATCGTAAACATAATGATAAAATAAAATAATATGCAGCAAGAATATTTTGGTAGCTCCAATGGACATCTGCATATTTTTAAAACATAGATGTAAACCAGCACTACTGCTTGCAACAACACACATTGGCAAGTATTATTTAAACTAATTTCATTATAATTATCAATTTGTACAGATTTGTAACTTGAAAAAGGAATCCTTAAGTAATAATAATTGAAATAAAATAATAAAAACCAACAAATTAGATCAACACAAGCGTCGGCCATAGTACTTATACGATTTTTTTAACGACTCATTTGACGTGATATGGATTACAGGTGACTGGTCATTCCGGCGCACCATGATCGTACAATTTCTTACCCAGCAATAGGCGTAGCCTTTCTGCTTAGCTAAACGCTTGGTTTCTCTCAGTAGGAATTTATTCCTTGCAGACAGGTGGTCGTTAAAAAATATTTTCTTATCGCCCTGTGCGCCCTGGATACCAATATCACGTGCGGTGCAGTTTTTTAATTTGCGCAGTGATAGTAAAAAATCATCTTTTTAAAATCTGGAATGCATTTTTAATATTACTGGTTTAGGTGTTTTATTATCAACATCGTTCTTGACCGCTACTCGCGTTACAAAATCTATGTCGGTGTCTATGTTGATAGTGAAATTGCATTTGTTTGCTAGAGACTTTACCATGCTCAACAGGTTCTCGCTTTTCTTCTCAGGAACACCATTAATTTGAATGTTTGATCGACAAACCCACTGTTCATTACGATGGCTACTTTCAGAAATCTCATTCAAATTTGAACACAAATTGTCGAGCTTCTGCTTTAATTTACGATTCTTTTCGTTTAAATCTGAGATCTGTGCATTAACTGATGAGATGGTAGAAGCAAAGCTATTCATTTTTGTATCACATGCATTAACAGTAGCCCAGAGTCTCATCAGCTGATGATTAACATCGGTCTTAAGAGAATCGATGGATACTCGCAATTCATTGAACTTTATATCAAAATGTTCCATGATAGCATTCGCATCGATATTTATAATAGAACTACAGTCAGAACGTAAATTGCCCGGACTATTTTTCTTACCCGGCTTACACGAGGGACATTTCCATTTAATCTTATTCATGGGTAAAATTTTTTTGAACTCAATTTCACTTAAGCCCACGCATGAGTTATGGAATATACCTTGACATGCAGTGCATTTTATTGATATTTCCGGTTTTAACTGCTCGGTGCAAGCTTTGCAATCCATAGTACAATCAATATCTTGAATAATTTTTACTCAATAAGTATGTAATCTATGAACTTGGGGTCGACGGGTGTCTTGCAGAGACTTATATCGGTAGACAAATTTTAAAATAAAAATAAAAACTGAGGTGCGGATGGGATTCAAACTCAGTTCGATGATCAGCGTTAATGCTTAACACACAAGTTACGCATGTTGCCACGAAGCTCGTGACGTTGAAACTGTAAACAGCGTTCCGTAATTGAGCAAAACAACACAATATATGCTAGGTCGAATCAACAGCAAAGTTTTTAACTCCTACCCTCAATATGTATTTTAGATTTTTATTTATTACTATTTTATGAACACTTTTTTTTACTTATCTTTATATTTATTAACTTTCACAGGGATAAGTATTTAATTTTCACTATTTTAAATTTATAAGAACACGAAATACGAAATAACTGCTGGATTAAACAAAAGTCAATGTACTGCGAACACACACACTTAGTAATTTGGTTTTCTTAAATATAATGTAAACATTAACTATTTCTTAAAAAACATATTCAGCACATTTAAGTCAGTTTTTAATTTATATATCTATTTCAATTTTAATCTAGATACTTGCGTTTAGCTATTTATTAAATTAAAAATAACACAGAGGTATACTGAACGACTTCACACTTCACACACATTATGGGTACCACAACGGCGTCTATTTCTGCCGTGAAGCAATACTGTGTAGACATTACCATGTTTCGGTCTGAAGGGCGCCGTAGCTAGTGAAATTACTGGACAAATGAGACTTAACATCTTACGTCTCAAGTTGAGGTGCTGCTCAGAATTATTGGGTTTTTCAAAGATACTGAATGGCACTGCATTGTAATGGGCAGGGCGTATCAATTACCATTAGCTGAACGTCTTGCTTGTCTCGTACTTCATTTTCATAAAAGAAAAACCTTCCCAAATCAGCAGTGCCCCAGGGCAGTAGATTTTTCAGATACACCAAAATCCAGTGTGCCATATCCTAAGCATGCACCCTAATCCCTCACCAAGTTCTCACCCTTATTTTGCATAGAAGATGGTTTATTTTGCATGATCCTTTAGATTATTTCAATAGCTTTCTGATACATTCACTCAAATCATTCTAACTATAAGCAATCAATTTCGATCTATTCAATCTATTACGAGCGCAAAATCGCACCGATCTACATACACCGTACGGATCAGAGAGTGACAATTCGCTTAGGCTAATGAACACTTTAACAACAACGCTGGGACAGTAAGTATAAAAATCTAAGTTGAACAGGTATTTTTTATAATGTATTTCGTTTGCCTCAAATTTAAAATATTATTGATATTCATCAAAAGGAAAACTTCAATAGTCGCAAAGGAATTCTATAATAGAAAATAGAAGATGTCTCTTCCCTGAATATAATGGGTCGGATGAATATTAATATTAAGCTTGAATGGCCCTATTCGTCCCAGCGTAAAAATGAAGTTTTCTTATCTCTGAGTCGAGCTCCTTTAGTAATTATATAACTTTAAAGAATAAATATGTTTCACATTCATTTAACTTTCGTTCAAAATCAACTTTCTTAGTTGGATACTAGAAAGTTGGCTTTTTCTTTTCCTCATGAAATCAAGCCAATGTCTCGAGTTTTCTTGAACCTACGTTTTTATGGAGGAAGTAGAGCAACAAGATCACGTGATACATGGTAATAACCGCCGCCCACACTCCGCTGCAACACCAGAAGAATCGCAATCGCAAGGTACCCATGACGTATCATCCTGAAAACGCCGCACAAGGAAGCTCATTCCACATTGGTTGTACGTGGAAGAAAGTTCCTTCCTAAAAAACCTCAGTGTGGGACAACACATTCAGATAGTGGGGATCCTAATTTGCAGGGTGGAATTAGGCAACATAAATCAGGTTAAACACGGAACACTCCTCGTGATAGAAGACACAGAATGAAGATACGCCAAGTGATCGAGCCGTTCAAAGAGCACTGCCTTGTACGTAAATAAATGGTTACAGCTGATGGGGTGCACTGGGGTGCGCCAGACCAGAGATGACAACACTACTCCATTACTAAATGGCCTGATCTGGAAACTCATTCCATACTTAAATCCTGTATCCATCAGATATAATATTCCTTATTAAAAGAGAGCATGGTAGTATTATAATCCATTTATATTAAATTTACATCATTTCACAGTCGATATAATTATAAAAAACAATAAAAGAGTGATAAGAATGTACAGATTTGAAATCTTAAATTTCAATTTTTTATTAATTATTAAGAATACTTTAAAACGATTAAAACTTGATTAGATCAATTTTTTGTCAACTTGTCAAGAAAATTTTAAAATTTCTAGAATATCGAAAAACAAGTTGAAATTTATATCAAAAACCAAAATTTTGATTTTTACTTAGCCCTTTGAAGCTTTAAAACATCAACATAAATAAAAAGTTATTTAAAGAGATTAGTGTTTATTTTACACGATAGTACCCTTTGTGCATGAGTCCCACTTACTCTAGCCGATTTTCTATGTTGGCTAATATAAATTAATTGACGATAATAAATTGGCAAGCGTTCTCTCATTTCCTTTTTCTCTGTACTTCAAAGGGAAATCAAAATATATTTTCTACCGGAAATAATTATGAATGACAGAGGATGTTATAAACTTTTAATGAACGTGGGGCAGTAGGGGTTTAAATCTATACATATAAATAAAATTAGAGTGTCTGTTTGTAATATTGAAATAACTGTTTTTTACTACATCGTGTATATACGGTACGTATATTTACACCAAAATAACATTTTTTGTCCCTTTGTTTGAGCTAATCTCTGAAATGGCTGGACCGATTTTGACGGGACTTTTATTGGCAGGTAGCTGATGTAATACGGAGTAACTTAGGCTACGCTTATTTAAGGAAAAAAATTTTATTTTAGAAAAACAAAGTAATGTTGTGTCCAAGAAACGGTATAACTCTAAAAATAATTTATATGGCAAAACTACGTTTGTCGGGTCAGCTAGTTATTAATAAATGCCCCAAAATCACGATTCGTAAATAAATTAGAAAACAAAATCAACTTAAATAAAAAAATATTTGTTGGCACGTCATATTATAGTATTATATGCCTTTATAAAACTAGAATTATATGTAAAGGTATCAAGTCAGGGACATATTATCCAATCAATCAATGACAGCCTGAAAGGTTCTCGCCAATATCTGGCTGACAATTTTCTAATGTCTTACGTTTAGAAAGTACGAATTGAATTCAATGTTCATGTTCATCTGAAAAGCAAATCCAAATAGTATTTAAAGACACTCGGAGGAATCAAGAGAAATCAAAATCACTTTATTCATGTAGGTCACGGATATGACATTTATGAATGGCAAAAAAAAAATTTTTCTTTTCTAATTGAATCTACTGCTACTTCGTAAAAAGTTGAGCTAATGAGAAGAAGAAGCAATAAAACTCATTGCCACTCTTTTATATCAAGATTTACATTTTCATAGTTTTACAAATAATTTCAAATACAATATATAATATGTAAAGTGATGCCACAAACATAGTCAAACGTCAAATAGTTATTGGCCTTACACGATTAAGTCAAAAAAGTAAATGTATATTAATACAAAACAAAAGTTATTGAGTACAGTAGCTGCATCATCCACACTCACCGTAAATAAATAATGGTATTCTGTGAGCATTTCATAAGCGATTATTTATAAAAAAAAATACATTATTAAGAGATACAATTCTTCAAAACGACCCACAGTCTATCGCTTTGTAAAGCGCAGTATCACCCATATTATATGGAGCACATCTCTCATCATTCATCTGATACGTCTCAGTTTCAGCTCGAACCATGTAACCGTGTGATCCTAAGTCAATTGTATTTATGTGGCATACCATTGTCACGTCTCTGTGCGTTTTTTGCCAAATCTTTTCCGTGAATTGTTTGTCCTGGATTCGTAGTTCCGAAGAGCTTTTTGACCTAAATTCGTTTATCCAAAGAGCTGTTTGACTTTCGTAGTGTCAATTTGAAATATAAATCTCACCGTTTTAATATGTAGCTAACATTCACAGAACGGTATCTCATAGATATTCATATAGAAATGAGATTTAAAATTAAAAAATATTTCGGGTCTCGAATCGAGACAATCTTCTTCTTCTCGAATTGAGAAAAGTTCGCCGCGGATAAACAACGTCACGTAACTTTTTTGATATAAATATAATAATATTGACACACCCACACAAATTATCTTGCCTGAACTAGGATTGCTAGCCCTGTTCGGATTTTTAAGAGTGTATCTCAAAAATCCGAACAGGGCTAGGTCGTCCGGATATTGTTGTTATATATATTATGTTAAATTTATATATTGTATCAAATATATCTTTGTCTCACACCAATTGTACCAATTGTATGCCTAGTTCAGGCAAGATAATTGAGAAACTTGAACAAAAAAAAAAACTTATAGGACATCTAGATTCGAACCGGGGTCTATTGCTTTCCGGATCACCCAATGTACCAACTGAGCTACTATAGTCTTTTATATAGTGGTGAAATGTACTTTTGTACTCTAATGTTATTGTAGCTGTTTCTCATTAAAACACGGATAAACTACATTTTTTTTTAAATTGAAACCTAGCTAGATCGATTTATCGTCCCCGAAATCCCCTGTATACTACTATATATATATAAGAATTGTTCGGTTAAAGATATAAGATATAAACGTCAATGACTCGGAAACAAATTCTGCATAATCATCATATTACAAAAATTTGAATCTACCAAGATTTGAACCTGGGACCAGCAGGCGGGATCACTTACCACTAATAACCAGGCATGCATTATTAAGTATTATATTATTGGTAATAAATGACTCGAATGACCAAGATTTACAATAAGAGCTAATAGATAGAATTGACTACACGCAATAACTATTATATCATTATTTAAAATTAAAAGTAGATTAAATAATGAAAATACTTTCATATATTCCACCTTACGTTCAATGAAACACTCAATCTTGTATTTCTGTATATCTCACAGCAGCTACAACGTTCTGCTTTTAACTTTAAAACAATCGATCATTCTTATGCAGCCTCTTTTATTCCTCAAGCGTTTGTATATAAAACACTGAAAGTATTTTACTCTGAAACAGTTTAGCAGCTCATACAACAATGGCAATAATACATATTTTATATGACGACAGCATAGTTTTGGCCCCAAAAAGCGTTAGAATGATATATATTGCTAATTACCAGTTTATAAAATTGGATAGAGAGTTTCAAATATAACATACTAACTCTGCTTATTTATTATAATTGCAGAGATATTTTACCAGTAGGAGGCTCCTTTGCACAGGATGCTGGCTAGATTATGAATACCACAACGGCGGCTATGTCTGCCGTAAAGAAGTAATGTGTAGTCATTACTGTGATTCGGTCTGAAGGGC
>CATIXN010000375.1:1604-20817 GCA_949711725.1 Leptidea reali | reverse complement strand
AAAACAATTCGACACGTGTAGAGGCTACACAAGGCATCCTCAGGACGTGCTGTCCCGCCCAAAATCTGGCACGAGACATTTGTATTATTATGGATTTCCGCAAAGTAACGCCTAATTCAATAAGTTATCTCCATTGAGTTCTATCTTCGCCAAAATAACCACAAAGTCAGACGGAAATATAACATTAATATTAAGATATAATTAATATGATGAGTCATGTAAAATTGCATTGTTACCTCAACCTTCACGCTCAATTTATAACGAAAATAATGTTTTTTCTGATTTGCTCAAGCCACAAATATTACAATACATTTCATGCAAGTGTTACAATATCACTACATATTTTTAAACAAAGTCCTCTTTGTCCAAGTCTGTTCGCAATAAACTCAAAAATACTGCATCGATTTCCATGCTGTTTTCACTAATAGATATCGGTTTTCGAGAAAGTTTTTACTTTCTTCTAATTATATAATTTCTTAAGTTTTTGTGTACATCAGGATTATGAACTATATACTTTTAAAAATTGGCAATAAAAAAGCGGTAATGTAGAAGCTGTTGACACAAATACGATGTTATTCCTCATAATATTTTTATTACTTCATATTATAAAATCACTCAGAAATAAGTTTTTGTTTTATTTTTAACTCAGTAACTTTGATTACACATTTCCGATGGCTTTAGACTACATATTTCTCGAATACTTACATCGTTTTTTCGTTTTTTCTATTGACAGAACAGCGTCTAGCGGATCAACTAGTTTTTTATGATAAGATGTATTGGGACGATCAAGATATTAACCCGATAGTAGATACTAGTACAAGATTCTTGAAAAAGCCAGTATTCTGAGCTGCATCACAATTGTGCCCGTCACAAGATGTCAAGTCTCATTAGTCCAGAAATTTATAATAATAACTAGCTGACCCAGCAAACGTTGTATTGCCCATATTAAAATCGCGATACAAAAGTAACTGTTGATTGTAGATGGGTGAAAATTTGAAGTTGTATGTATTTTTTAATGCTGACTCATAATCAAATCATAAATAAATCAAAAAAATTAAAAAAGAAAAATTTAGCGTGGACCACCCTTAACATTTAGGGGGATGAAAAATAGATGTTGTCCGATTCTCAGACCTACCCAATATGCACTCAAAATTTCATGAGAATCGGTCAAGCCGTTTCGAAGGAGTTTAACTACAAACACCGCGACATGAGAATTTTATATATTAGATATTTAAGCATTTTTTGGTCCTTCTTTAAATTTTAAAGATTGTTAAGGCCTTAAATTATAAATTATAATAACTATGAATCAATAATACCGATGTATATTATTTTAATACCTATATTCATAGTTTACCAATCTTGTTAAATATTATTAAGTTTTCGTTTTGAATACTGTAAATTTTTTAGTTTCTTTTTATTATTATTTGGAAAATGTTGTGACTCCTATAATAAGTATTATAAAGTAAGGTTGAAGTATTATTTTTTTGATGTAACAACTTTTGGTAGTCCTAATTAAATATAACTCTCTCTTAGGTTTAAGGTTTTTATTTCTATTTGACCGAAAAGAGCTTCTAAACCCACAACATTATAAGTATATATTTATCGGAGTCATTCGTAAGCAAACTAACAGCCCTGTTTCCTCTGAGCCAATTCATCCTTCCGGGATATTGGTATTAGTGGGGCACTCTATGCGAAATCTCTTTAATACATACGTTGAAATTTATATCATTGGGATCACTGTACTCATCGGTCACAAAATCTTGTGAGAGAGTCAAATTTATGTGCGGTGTGCGGGACCGAACTCCTCCGAAACGGCTTGACCGATTCTCATGAAATTTTCAGTGCATATTGGGAAGGTCTGAGAATCGGACATCTATTTTTCATCCCCCTAAATATTAAGGGTGGAGCAGCACGCCAATTTTTTTTTTTACATTTTTTTTTAAATTTGTTTGATTAAGAGTCAGCATTAATACATACAACTTCAAATTTTCACCCATCTACGATCAACAGTTACTTTTGTATCGCGATTTTAATATCGGCAATACAACGTTTGCTGGGTCAGCTGACGGGAAATAGTACCTGGACATTTAAAACGTACTTACAAACTATGGGACAATCTTAAAAGCATAAAAGGCATCTATATTCGCAAATCGATTAATTTACAATTCTTTTTGATGTCACTTCTAACACTTCCATTACTTCGGAAACAAATGACGCTCCGAGAGAGAAGAAACTGTGCAAGAAACTCACCCAGCATTCTTTTTTGGCGCTCTTCTTAATAAAATCAACAATATTGTACTGTCATTGTTATTAAAATAAATTAAAATTAAATAATGATAATTTTGTCCCAGGCTGTCCGATCACTTAGATATTCGGCTGTGGAGTAGTAGGATTTACGACAGAGCCATTTTTTAATAAAAAAATTAAATTTATTTATAGATAATGCCCGAACAGTGGCTGGGACTTTATTATAAAAGTGTATAAATTTACCCTTATTATGTGTCTTATGAAGCCTACTAGAATTAGTTAGTTACAAGCAATCCCTTATTTCTAGTGTTAATAATTATTGATTTATTAATTCTATATAATAAAAATACTTTATTTAATATAAGTTCTTGTTAATAATTGAAATCAGTATTTACTCGTAGAGCAAAAATGTGGCAATTTTTGTGAACGTATATAAAATTTTCATAAATGTACTGACATTGAACAGACAGACAAAGCCTTAACTTAGGAACATAATATAAAATATATGACACTAGCTGGTACCCCGCGACGTCGTCTGCGTACATCTATTTATACCTTGGATTATATTATTGTAGTTTTAGTAAGGATCCCTAATTTTTTTAATTGTAATATAGCATATGTCACTCGGGGATAATGAAGCTTTCTAATAGTATTTTATAAAATCAGTTCACTTGTTTCAGAGCCTATTCAATGCAAACAAACATACCAACCTTTCCTCTTTATAATATTAGTATAGATATTTATAAAAACTTGAAATAATTCTCTCTCCGTGCGTTTTCTTTAATAATTTCCATTTAATTTTCTATCTAGGTGTAGGATGTATTTAGATCCGCGACATCACCTCGTACATATAAATACACCTTCATATGAATCGCTAACATTGTCTCTTTCAACTGACAGGTTACTGGGTTTCGCGATATATATATACAAATATACTCCCACATCATATTTGTGAACTTCCGTTATATAAAGGACATGTCCGTAAATGGCCTTTTATATATTATAAATGAAAGTTTTATAGATTGAGGCCTTCCAGTCTAGCTTTATTTGATGATTAAAAAATGTTTGAACACCTGCGTTTTCACATTCATTCTGGCGTTGACAGTTGAAGGCAGATAAAATAAATATCGGTTTGACGTAAGTCTAGTATTAAGACTATATATTTTTGCTTTGTAATGTTGGTGTTATAAAAAAAACATTGAAATTAAATTTAACAAAAACGCAGGCGTTTAAAATTATTGACGTAGCTTTTTTAGATCTCACTCAATTTAATGTTTCATAGGGCATCGCAGTTTGGTTTTGTTTAGAGAACGCAAAAAACCACACTCCATACGAAAACGGACATGTATTCTTCAAGAAAGCATATTATAAAGTGCAGGAACATAAAGACGATAAAAATGTGTGGATAGTGTTAAAACTGTAATATGAAGATAAAATTGGCTGAGCTTCTTGCCGGTTCTTACCATTACAATGCAGTGCCGCTGAGGATTATTGAAAAACTCAAAAATTCTGAGCAGCACTACAATTGCGCTCGTCACCTTGAGACATACAAGGTTAAGTCCCATTTACTCAGTAATTTCACTTGCTACGGCGCGTTTCAGACCGAAACACAATAATGCTTCACGGCAGAAATAGGCGCCATTGTGGTACCCATAATCCAGCCGGCATCCTGTGCAAAGTGCCTTCCACTAGTACCTTTAGATAAATGTAAAAATGGTAAATGAATAAAGAAATTTCATTCTTTCATTCAAACCCGGTCTAAAGACAAACTCATATCGACCAACTCAGGATGGTGACACTATTATTATTATCAATTAGGCGATGTTATCAATAGTTGATTATCAAGTCAGGATCTAGCCAACTGCAGCTTATCTCTAAAATATAATATATTATAAAATTTATCAATGATTCAGTAATGAATTGTAGACTCTTACTATATTAAAAAAATAAAAGGTTCATTATGATTGTGCGATATATAATAATAAACCAGTGGGAGACTCCTTTGCACAGGATGCCGGCTAGATTATGGGTACCACAACGGGCTCCTATTTCTGCCGTGAAGCAGTAATGTGTAAACATTACTGTGTTACGGTCTGAAGGGCACTGTAGCTAGTGAAATTACTAGGCAAATGAGACTTAACATCTTTTGTCTCAAGGTGACGAGCGCAATTGTAGTGCCACTCAGAGCTTTTGAGATTCTCAAGAATCCTGAGAGGCACTGCATTGTAATGGGCAGGGTGTATCAATTACCATCAGCTGAACGTCCTGCTCTTTTCGTCCTCTACTGTCATAAAAAAAAACTCCATTCCGTAGACGTATTTCAATCTAGCTAATCGCTAATTAGCACTTTTTTGTATAAGTAGATTGGTTTCAATGTCCAATTTACTGTACATGAAATAATGTGATAGTTAAAATCATGACATAGTAATTGTTGTTTGTTTGATCTTCTGTAAGTTTATTTAATTTTTATTTTATTCTCTTGGGAGAAAGGCAATGGCTAATTTTCCTTCTTCCAGTTTGTTTTCACCACCTACTTCTACTATGTCATCGAGCCTTGTTAAGTCATCGAGCATTGTCATTTAATTTTAAAAGCCTGAGCCAAGTCAACATTAAGTTTTATTCTTTTTCGTATGGCTGTATTGTAAATTTTATCTATTTTCCCTTTTTTCTAACATACTTCTCTCTACTCCACTGTGGCATGACTTGATTCACCTTCATTAATAAGTATTATAAAATGCATATGCAATATTTATAATAATATTTATTCTTTACTCTTTCACGAAGCACAAACTTTTTTGATAGTTAATAACTAGGTAGTATATTATTGCGCGTTATATATATATACATAAAATCACGTTATTTATTTGTTTACTATATTCATTGCATATCAAATCAAAATCAGAATTATTCTTATTTAAAAAAATAAAACATTAATATAACAATGCGTTTCGGTCTCTACTGGGGTTGCCATGGAGGTGTAGCGCGTCGGGTATGTTTGCGATGCACAGGCTTGACGATTTTTATGCTGTAATGCGTAGGGCTAGAGCGGGATTTCTGACGAGATTATATAATAATCGTAAAAATTGTATATTGAAAACGGTAAAACATTATTTTTAATATTTTTAATTTTCCATTTGTAATTTTAATTTATACTTTTTAATTATAATTTATATAAATTTTCTTTTTACTAATTAATGTTATCTAATTAATTAAGTAATGTTGTATACCTTTTTTAATGCAAAATTGGCTATGGATGATATAATCTGTCCAAAATAAAATATTTAATTATTATTATTATAATGTCAAAATTTCAACATTTTACCATTTACCGCTACCGCGAAAAAGGTTGAGTTTTAATGAGAAGAAGTAGCAAATAACTCCTTGACACTGTTTGAAGTCAATATTTATAGCTTCATAATTTTACAAATTAGTTTTACAATCTATATATATAACAATACCCCAAAAATTATTGTCAAACGTCTCGATATAAATAAAAAAATGAACATAGAAAAAAACACTAGAGTTATTTAGTATGTTTTATAGTAGAGGCATAAATTGAAACTCACTGTAAATAAATAAGGGTATTATATGAGCATAACATCTTTAAATTACTTTGGAACAAATAAAAGGCGTTCTATCCTGCAGAACACTGTCCAAGAAAGAGATAAAAGGCATAAAAGGCTTTTATTATCTCAAAATTTATTCTTTTTGATGTTATTTCTAATATACTAGATACTACTACCGCTTCAGAAACGAATGGCTCTCTGAGAGAGAAGAAGCGGCGCAAGAAACACTCCCAACATTCTTTTTTTGCGATCATATCAGAAACTTCAAAGAGATACAGTTTGTAAGCACGAGGCGAAGCCAAGTGCTTCAACACACCCGGGTAGTGCAATTATATCATCTCCCAAATCAGAGAAATTTATAATAATAATACATATAGTAACCTACCTTATTTCTGGTCGAAACAGCATTATCCACATTTACAACCAAAGCCACAAGTAAACACTTAAACAACACAGCCTTCATTTTTTCCAATTTTCAAAAATACGTTATCGTAACTGAATCATTAACAATAACTATTATTAAACTATCGTCATCCACCAGCTGTTTAAACAAACATTTTGTGTACGTCCTTCCCATCCGTTGACTCTACAAACACTGTTTGTATATGTAACGTGTTGCGAATTGTAACGCCTTTGTGATAAAGAAATTGATTTGAGATTTTCTTTAATTTAGCGAATAAATAATCTAACTTGTTTACTAATATCAATTAATTTCACTGACACAGGTACAGATGATAATATAAATTTCAATGATAACAATAGAAACTGAAATATATCTTCTAATATATATAACAATAATATATAAAATAATATTGTTTGTTAACAAACTCCTCCGTAACGGCTGAAACGATCTGTATTAAATAGGTCTGAGACTCGGCGAACATCTTTTTCATTTTTTTTTATTAATTTGTATGGCAATACAACTTTTGCTGGGTCAGCTAGTCTTAATATACATAAATCCAGTGTCCTGATGTTTGTTCCCAGTGAACCCCTAAACTAATGAACGGATTTTAATGGGGATTACTTCATGAAGTGCTGTTTAATCCAACCTGGGAGATAGGATAGTTTTTATTTTGATTTGATTTATTTTTATTTCCAATATTTGTTTTGTATGTACATATTTCCTATAAGAGTATTTTTGAGGGTTTGGCAGTTTTTCTGTGAAACAATTTCATTATAACCACAGTGAGCGTATTTTACGAAATAATTCTGGATATTATCAAAAAATTATAAATTATTGAGAAGCTAGTTTATTTAGTATAGGGAGTAACAATAACGTAACATTGCCACAACACTTGGTAAACGTCATGAAGGTACATCAGTTCGTAAAGGGGCTGTAACATGGAGATAAGAAACTCCAAGCCCATCTTTTAAATAATATAATAAAAATTTGCCTACCCTACTTTTTTTTGAAAATAAGGGACAAGACAAGCAGGACGTTCAGCTGATGGTAATTGATACGCCCTGCCATTACAATGCAGTGCCGCTCAGGATTCTTGAAAATCCCCAAAGTTCTGAATGGCACTACAACTGCCCTCGTCACCTTGAGACATAAGATGTTAAGTCTCATTTGCCCAGTTATTTTACTAGCTACGGCACCCTTCAGACCGAAACACAGTAATGCTTACACATTACTGATTTACGGCAGAAATAGGCGCCGTAGTCTCCATAATCTAGCCGGCAACTGGTAATCCTCCCACTTAATTTAATACCAAACATACTGTACAATTTTTGGTGTCCTGCGCAGTATCAGACAAGAATCATGCTACCTTACCATACTAAAGTTAGCCTTCTTTGCAAAAAAGCTTTGATATATTTCTTAAATTTATTCTCAGTGAGTCTTTGTATGGTGTCGGATATTTTATTGTAAAATTTAATACCAAGACCTATTTTTTGGGTAAAGTGACGTTTATAACGATAGCATTTTTTTATCGAATTTTTTATCGACATTTTATAGATGTAAATCTTTTGGAACGTGCACGTGTATTGCTGGTGCTACGAATGACCAACATAATTAGAATTTATTATAAGTATTTGCATGTTCCAGATGCAGGATGTTTCAAAATGCATTGTTATTAGGGTATAATAATATAAACCTAGTTTAATAATTGGTGTTGTGTTTAGCGCAGTGTATTTTGAGGCAATAACAAGACAACTCAGAGATATATCTACTTGATTCTAATCGTGTACATAACATGGTATAGGTACGGTATAGGTATGGTAGGCCACAAGGAGGAAATGGTGCATAATTTAATTTATTATATTTATTTTATTGGACGATAAATTAGGTCCTGATTACAGCATTGGCCTAATTTATTATCAGGATTATTATTAAAAATTTCAATTGAATACTTGCAGGTTTTTTTATCAGAAATACCATTGACGTACAGTTAATAACTAGATTTGCAAAGGTCGTCAAAAAATGTACGAGCGGCGTTGTATTATCTCATACAGATAACATTTTAACATTCATTTTAATTAACACCTTATTTTGGGGAAATAATGTTCAATGTTGTATTGTAAACGTGCCTTATTTACTTCTCTAGAGTTTGATGTTGCGAAAGAGACACGAACACGAGGCAAAAATAGTTTGTATTAGCAAATAAAATTTTATTAGCACACTGATTAAAAACGTCAAGTTAGTAACTCTTCCCTGAAATGGGACACTCTATCCTTTTTAAGTTTAGATATGCTGTTATTTGGACAGTTTCTCATTCAACACTCTGTCATTGCGTGGCGATGTATTCAAAGCGCGGTCGGAACCCAAATGAACGAAAATTCTGCCTAATACACGCGTAGGCAGAGTTTTGCTTCAGACAATTTTTAAGTGTGATTGTGAGTTTATTGTATAACCTGTCTGATCTGATAGCCTCCGACTGGAACCTGAATTCAAATCTACATTATCTTACGTTCTAAAGCTTCTAAATAGATAGTTACCTTTTATTTCAGTAAACGAATTTGGTTGCCACAACTATGCCACAAAAATGACTTCATGCATGTATAAAAAAACTAAAATATAATTATAAACTACTTTTTACGGTTTGCCCTACACAAGAGACTTATGAATGTAAATAAATGAATTAAAATACTTTATTGCACCAAAAATAATGTCGCGTTTTGTAGATACGAGTTATAAACACAATTAGGCGAGTCTTCTAATATATAAAATTCTCGTGTCATAGTGTTAAACATTGAACTCCTCCGAAACGGCTTGACGGATTCTCATGAAATTTTGTGTGCATATTGGGTAGGTCTGAGAATCGGACAACATCTATTTTTATCCCCCTAAATGTTAAGGGTGGTCCACACGATTATTTTTTTTAATTTTTTTGACATTTTTTTTAAATTTGTTTGATTATGAGTCAGCATTAAAAAATACATAAAACTTCAAATTTTCACCCATCAACAGTTACTTTTGTATCGCGATTTTAATATTGGCAATACAACGTTTGCTGGGTCAGCTAGTAATCTATATAAATTTAAATAATGCTTTAATAATATACAGATAAAATAGCTAGAAATTTAATTCAAGCCATCTCAAATAGCCACAGTAAAATATTTGATATCCCAAAAATATTCAAAGCAATCAATGCCGTTTCATTTGCCATTTCTATTCATTCATATTGCCTTTTGGTGCTTCAGAAGCACATTGAAGTTAAAGGCTAATTTTGTAAATCATTCTAGAACACATTTCTTTATTTTCTAAACACGAAATAGACCAGTGGCTGACTAAAATATTACAGTATGATAATATTGTGAAATTTTATACGCAACTTACATAAGTAAAATAAACTGGTTGGTTGAGAAAGGTTGAGGCAAACTGTTCTACATCCAAAATAGATTGAAAGCGGTTTAGGCATAGCTTACATGAGTGGTAAATTCGTTTTACCCCATTATCTGTAGATTTGTATATAATTTGTGAAAAAAGGTACCGAAGTCATGATATACTAGCTGACCCTGCAAACGTTGTTTTGCCATATCAATTATTTTAAGAGTTGGACCGTTTCTTTGACATTGCAACATTACTTTACTTTTCGAAAATAAAATATTTTTTCTGAAATAAACGCAGCCTTAGCTACTCCATATTACATCAGCTAATAAAAGTCCCGTCAAAGTCGGTCGAGCCATTTCAGAGATTAGTCGGAATAAACAGACAAACAGAAAGACAAAAATTGTAAAAAATTTTATTTTGGTGTATGTACCGTATATATACATGTAGTAAAAAACGGTTATTTTAATATTACAATCAGAAACTCCAATTTTATTATATGTAAAGATTATAGAATATTTTCACATTTCAGAAGAAGAAATAAGCACTCTTAAAAGATTCAAATTGTTATAGGCTTTAATACTTCTTTACTTTTTCTAAACTACTTAGATAAGCATTAGGATCTTAAACCATACATGGAAGTAAGGTTTTCAACAAAATCATTAATTGTAACGAACAAGGGTTTTGGTGATTATGTTCAGCAGACCACCTTAAGAGACAATAGAGAAAAAATATATTGTTTTTACACGCCTCTTATTAGCTTCACCTGTAGGTATATTTGATTGTAACCGACTCATTTGGGCGCGATTTTGACCCACTTTAAAGATTTCAGCCCGGCCAGATTTCGTTCAAATCGTGGATATATCGAGCACGGATGACAATACATTAATTTAATAAAATTAGTCCATTTTTCAATGTACAAAATAATGTTTTTGTTAATTTATATAATTCTAAATCTATCGTTGATAAGGCAGGAAATTATGTTAATTTTTAATTTCAACCATTACCTTAAATCGATTTATCTAATATTAGGAAATTTTCGAATTTTGTGTGTTTAGCGTGTTTTTTATAAGCCCGTCAAAAGACTTGAAGAGTTATCTTTACCCTCCTTGATTTTATGACTATTTAAATTATATGACACGAATAAATCTTTTATCTATATTACTACACAACAAATAAATAAAAGTACACCTTACCTTAAATGTTTCTCTATTTCAAAATATCATGCACAAATGTATATAAACAGTATAAACTATGGCAAAGGACAGTATGAAGATCCAGTAAGGTTGTATCAAATATATTGCGTAGGATATCACCATTAAAATTAACAGAAAATATAAAATTTCCATTTAATTTCCATCATATTGTTTACAACGTGATATTAAATTTTGAACAGTGATAATTTGTTTGAGTTCTGTTTTTCGAGGGACTAGATTTGATGGCTGACTTAGATACACGTCAATCAAAGCTATGTCTAAGATTATCATGAAAAATAGACTATATCTCGCGTACAAACATAAGGATAGATAGATATTGCATTTATAGACTGTTAAAATACATAGTTATATGGTATACCCATAGACTTAGAATAGAGTAGTGTATACATGACTGACAGCCCGATATAGCATTACCACTGACCTGTACCACTGACACTGTTCCATATGACAGCGATTTATTTGTGCCATTTTGAAGCGCCACTGGCGAGCGCCCAAAGAACTAATTTTGAAGTATAATACAAATGGCTGCGAAGGAACGTTCAATACTCTAAAGTATTTTTACTTTTTGGAATAATTTAGTTCGTTTTTCGTGATATTTATACTTTTAATTTAATTTAAGTAATACACATTTTTTTTTGGAAAATGTTTCCCACTATCGTTGTTTGCTGATGTTGTAATCACTAGTTTCAGTACCGCAAACTCTCGCTATATGGCTAACAGCGCCAAAATGGTGAATATCAAACAGGCACAAAAGCACTTTGACAGCCGCCAGTCTAGAGGTCGGTGAGCGTGACCAATTGTGACCGTGAAGACCGCCGTAGCAAGTGAAATTACTGGGAAAATGAGACTTAACATGGTAGGTAGGTAATAGGTGACGAGCGCAATTGTAGTGCTGCTCAGAATTTTTGGGTTTTTCAAGAATCCTGAGCAGCACTGCATTGTAATGGGTAGGGCGTATCAATACCCATCAGTTGAACGTCCTGCTCGTCTCGTGCCTTATTTTCATAAATAAAATCTCCTGGCCAAGTTCAACGAAAACGTACCTACTTGGTTCTCAAGAATGCCAACAGCTCTGGGTCTACGGGTCACATTTAAAGCCAAACAATCTAGATTAGTTATTATTCTTTATTGTTATTCTCTTATTTCGATGTACAAACTGATCTAATATCGAACACAAGGGTTTTCGTGACCCAACGATCACGATCTGACATCATTCTCGCTGTTGTTGATATTGGCTTCTGGCATTGTGTTCTGATTAACATAGTTATCCCTTACTTCTGTGCGGAAAGAGCTGAAATATAAGTAAAAGTACAGGGTGCGGCAGAAAGAACTCCCCTATTTTAGAAGGCAATAAAAACAAAACCTTATTAGATACAAAAAAATACATTTTATTAAAATAAAGTGTACAAAATGCCATTTACATTTCTATATTTACATTAAATTAAAGCCGTCGGGTACGGGTTTTAAACAATACATTACTTAAATGCCGACCTTCGTTGTTGATGCATTCATTAAGTCGCTCGGAATGTGTCCATTACTCGGCGAGTCATTTCGGGCGGAATGGCAGCAACCTCGTTTGTTATTGCTTCTTTTAGAGCATCTACGGTTCTGGGGCGATTCTGAAACACTTTGGATTTGAGATATCCCCATAGGAAGAAATCGCAAGGTGTCAAATCTGGTGAGCGTGGAGGCCACCCGATATCACCTCGTAGCGATAAAATGTGTCCAGGAAACATGTCTCTGAGGGTGTCAAGAGATCGCCGAGATGTGTGCGAAGTTGCACCATCTTGCTGAAACCAAACATTGCCAGCTCCATGTTCATTAAAAATATCGTCCAACTTTGGCCGAAGAAAGTTTTCCAACATTGCACAATAATGATCACTGTTAACCGTAACTGTTACACCGTCTTCTTCAAAAAAATATGGACCCAGCACACCACCCTGATGAACCGCACACCAAACAGTTACTTTTGGGCTATGAAGCGGACGTTCATGAAGTTCTTGGGGGTTATGATCAGACCAATATCTAAAATTTTGTTTATTTACTGCACCTGACAGATGAAAATGGGCTTCGTCCGAAAAAAGGATGACATTTGTGCGGCACACATTTGTAAGAATGTCTTGACACAATCTTGTTCGGGTTTCAAAGTCTCTATTACTCAATTCTTGAGCCATCACAACCTTATATGGATGCATCTTCAGATCTCGATGGAGAATTCTGCGAACGCTGCGGTCCGACAAGTGTAGGGCCGTAGCGTGTTTTCGCGCTGAGCGCCGTGGTGACTGCTGAATTGAATCTCTCACCAACGTGACATTTTCAGGCCCTGTTGCAGTGCGAGTACGGCCAGGAGATTTTCTTTTTAACGCAGAACTTGTTTCTCTTAAATTCTGAGTCCATGTGTAAATCGTTTTTTTATAGGAAAGGAAAGGAATATTAGGAACAGGGTCATGCCGACCAAGCGCAAAGTGAACGCGGAACGATCGCTGCGTAGCTATCGGCGAACCGCCATTTTTAATGAACTCTTCAACAACGAATGCACGATGCGCACCCGACCAAGCCATGGCTAGCACTGACAATGGCACGTACACAGCAGTCAAATAACACTACCCCCACCACTCTGCACCATTCCCACTCGTAGCAGCGCAGCTTTAAAATCGGGGAGTTCTTTCTGCCGCAACCTGTATATTAAATATATTATCTCATTTATCTAACGCGGTCAGAGGGTAAAATATCACTCTCTTTTTTAATATAACAAAATACAATCACTGATTAGTCTTACACAGATAGGTCTTAAATTTTGGACCTTAATTGATTTCTAAAAAGAATAATGTTCTTAAAAGTTTGAAATAGTATTGCTGAAATGAATCTCTTTTACAATTTACCATTTTTGGTAATAAATATAGTCCTTATTTCTGTCCATATTATGGCTTTTTTAAAATAAAGGAATTCTTTGAGTAAGTAAATCTTATAGTGTACTTTTTCTTTTAGATGGCCTTTAAAATCTCCTATAAAAAAGCTAAAAATCTATATATAAAAAAGTTGGCATAAAAACAGCGTCATAAATAAATTTATAATATTATTATGTGCTCTTGATGTGCTCGTTTTAAGGCATTTTAAAACGTTGCTCGCTAAATATTTGGCTCGAAATTAATGCATTCTTTTTTATTATTATCTTTTTAGACTTGCAAGTTCTGTTGCGGTAAAGGCAAGATTTCTAAAGTCATAAATGTCATCAATTATATTATATTCTAGCCAAATCTTAAAAAAATATTACTCTAGCACCAACTTGTCTCATAAATAATAAATATTTGATAATCCACTAGTTTTTCAAATTGCCAGAATAAAAAACCAAGAAATATATTGAATGACAAGTTAGATTTCAGTGATATTACAATTTAACGGTAGATTGTCAATCGACTTCATTTCTTACAATTAATCGTCCTGGTTTTAGTGACATTGTAATGTCAAGGGTACACTATAGTGATATTGTAAGGCAATGATATTTTAACAATTTTACTGGACGTTAGATATGAGGCCCTCTGTGATTGGTTTGTTTCTTGTATTTATTGTAAACTATAGTAATTATTTTTGAGATATATATTTGTGTAATTAACTAATTGTTATCTCAGCGAATCAGCCTATATTCTCTAGTAGGAGCCGAGCGTAGCGTGCCGCGGCAGCGGCCGGCTACCCTTGTTCACTACTATTTCAACAACAATTTCGGTTGGAAAATTTTTTACATGCTCAAATGTTTACTATAATTGTTTTGCAAATTACGTATAAAAAAAGGACCAATCAGAACACTCGACATCTCACACTGCTATCTTCATTTGTAATATACCTACAATTATTATAATATCACTATTAAGTTGGGCGTTAAGTTGTAAGAAATGAAGTCGATTGACAGTCTACTGGTACTTTATAATATCAATCATTGTGAAATTTTAATATCACGGCTTTGATAATATACCTACGTCATAAATCTTACATAACTTTATTAATGTATTAAATTAAAAATGTATTAAAAACTTAAATAGCGTGTCTATCTAAGTTTTATTCTGTGTCTAGCTATATTTAATCTATTAAAAATGGGGAGTCGTATGAAATTGCACTTTGCTACCTTACTATTCGGTATAATAAAGAACGAAATCCCTATTTATCTATTTAAAAAGTTAAAATGGAGAAGTGATGCTAACATTACACATAAGACCCGCGCTTCGCACGATTCTTTAAATATACCCATCTTCCACACAACCGCATTTCGTGGTAGCTTTCGCTACGCAGCCACTAAGTGTTGGAATAACCTGCCACCACCACTTCGAAATTTGCACTCAAAGGAATCTTTTAAGAATAACTACAAAAAGCTATTATTGCAAGAGCAAAAACTAAATTAAATACATCGACTGTAGTGAGGATGGGTATCATAATGGATATATTTTATCTATATAATATTAAATTACTCATGCATTTTTTATATATATTTTTATTATATACTTGTCTAGCTAGTGGGGATGTACGTAAATGCGTGTATACGCATCACTACTTGATATAAATATTTTCTTTTCAGATTTATAAATTTATTAAATTCTGAGCTTTGTTTATTAGATAGAGGATACGATAAATATTTAAATATTATAATTATTTGTTTCACTCATTACTGCCTAAATAGCTTTCACGGAAAAAAAATATAGGAAGTTCATAATATCAGTGTTAGGAAAATACGTCCTAACGTTTGCTGAGAACTTTCCTTTTTGCGAATCGCGCTGCTGCCTGGTTTGTTATCATTCTACATAGTTAGTTTTAAAGCATTAATATCTCTTTCTTTATTGTTTTTTAAACATTTGTATTGTTATTTTTCTTTTCTTTATACAATGTTAATTGTCATATCTATTGTACTTGTAAAAAATTTGGTGGCAGTTTTTCGCAAATAAAAAATTTATTATTATTATTATTGTGGAATCTTGCGTTGGGCACAAGGTTTCGCTAACCTAGACTCTAGGCAAAATTTTTCTAGGCCTTAGAGATTTATGAATTGTATGATCGTGCACAATAACATTCATTGAAATTCATCAAAGCTATCGTTTTTCAGGGTTCCGTGGCCAAATAACGTAGTAGCAAAAAACGGAACCCTTATAGATTCGTCATGTCTGTCCGTCTGACCGTCCGTATGTCCTTTTTTCCGAAATTATAAGAACTATACGGTAAAGTGGTAAGATGTGTATCCCCCCCCCCCTGTAACTTCTAAAATAAGAGAATGATAAAACTATATTATGTACATTACCATGCAAACTTCCACCGAAAATTGGTTCGAACGAGATCTAGTGAGTACTTTTTTTTGATACGTTATAAATCGCATTATCAATAACTTAATTTAAAGAAATAGGTACACTATTATTAAAACATCGATCAAAGTTACAACGAACCACAATATATTACTTGCTGCTACGGAACCCTTCTCATAAATGTGTTCAATAATGGTACCATATTCCTTGGCCGGAAACGCTCCTGTGATTCCTCTGGTGTTGCAAGAGATTGTGGGCGGCGGTGATCACTTAACACCAGGTGACCCGTATGCTCGTTTGTCCTCCTATTCCATAAAAAAAACCCTGATAAAGGATTAATGTAGACAAGGTATTTAAGTGCAAAATACTTACCCTGGTACCCAACGTTGTTTATTATGAGTCCTTATCTCTCTGAACTCATCTTTAAACTTCTCTTTATCGAAGACTGTTCTTGGTTTGATAACTGACGCGTGCCATTCCTCAATGTTAGGTTATGGTGATCGTAAGTGTAGTTATATTAACAATAACCCCCTCGCATATAACTGTGTAAGGGCTAAAAGACTTTAATCCTTGCTGGATTCTTGTAGTTAGATAAATAGATAGACACCTACGGCCGTTTTCTATAACCTATTTATCCTTAGTTTAACTTTATAGGGGAAGATAAATCTATCCTTTTACGCTTACTTACATTACAATAACCTATAGACAGATAGCATTGGACTATATTGGACATAACTATGGATAATTAGGATCTTGTCATTAAACGGTGACAACAATGCAAATGTTAATTGCATACCATACAGTCTTAAAAATAAAAATTAAAAAAAAAGTTCTTAAGCCAATTACAAGCATACGTACGCAATGGGCGGTCTAATCGCTTGAAGTGATCTCTTCCAGACAACCCAAAAAGATACAGGATCAGTAAGTTATTATAACAGGTGTCTTGAAAATAACGTATATTCCTTTAATTTATGCTCATCAGCCGGAAGACGTCCACTGCTGGACAAAAGCCTCCCCCAAAGCTAAAGCTTTGAGGTGACGGACTCGTCACGACGGCCCCAGAAGCGAGTACGGTCGGCCCCAATAGCGGGTACGGTCGATTCCTCAGTAGCGAGTACTGCCTAGCGCGCTCCCTGCCGGTCTCCCCGGATGGATATCTCACTTACTTGTTTTCTCCAATAACGAGTACCGCCGAGCGCGAGGAGCGCGGCGCTCCCTGCCGGTTTCCCCGGACGGATATCTCACTTACTTGAATGGAGGACCGAATAGCGAATTGACAAAAACAAAACTATAATCTAATGCACAGGAACCGGAACTATATTATATATAGATAATTCGTCGCTTGATGAATTAAGCTAAATTAAGAATTTATAACAATTATTCTTGTTTTAACTTTGTGACGTTGTAACTTTTAACATAAGACTAACCACTGGGCTATATGAGTCGTCAAATTAAGAAGATATTAACACAAATTTAAAAAAATGTTTGTGGTGAAAAATAGATATTAGCCGATTCTCAGACCTACTGTATATGCATATAAAATTTGGTAAAAATCACACATTGTGACACGAGAATTTTATATATAAGATTAGCGGACACGACAGACGTTGTCCTGTACACACGTCTTAAATTTTAAAAATCGGTCCAGCCGTAAGAATGTGTTCACTAACATACACATGAGCAGGAGAATTATATATGGAGTTCACTATCAACACACATACAGAAGAATTATATATATAAAGATAAAAATAATGATAATTATGCCTTAAGCTAATATTAGAATAATATTAAGACATACACTGATGCTTAAACTAATCTTCTGCCTCGAAATCCGTCTGTGTCCCTCTTTCAACAATGGCTTCCAACTGTAACCATTTTCCTCTGTCAGTAGCCAAAATTGAAAATGTACTATTTATGGTAGAGGAGGACAAACGACCGTACTCGTCACCTGATGTTAAGTGATCACCGCCGCCCTTATTCTCTTGCAGCAACAGAGGAATCACAGGAGCGTTGCCGGCCTTTAAGGATGGTGTGCGCGCTTTTTTTGAAGGTACCCATGTCGTACCGCCCTGGGAACACCGCACAAGGAAGCTCATTCCACAGCTTGGTAGTACGTGGAAGAAAGTTCATTTAAAACCGCACTGTAAAAGAACACCACACTCCGAGGCGGTACTTCCCGCTGTGGCCTTTATTCCATCAATAGATCTTCTTGTGGGCCCACCTCCCATTCTTCTCTTGTTCCTTGTACACCAGAACATTATAGTTTTTGACCAATATTCGTGTCCCCTAATAATTGCATGTTCTGTCCGTTTTTTTTAAATTAAATAAAATAAATTATTAGTTTATCATAAAAATACCTCAGACAAAAAGTGTAGATCATAAAATTATCTATAAAAAATGTACCGATACTTTTTTTCCTACGAGCCACCGTTTCTGAGATAATAACTATTCAAAAACTTATAAAAAACGCGCTAAGTACACTACCTCATAGGTGGCGTGGAAACTAACTTTTTGAATCTAATGCTAAGTATTGATACATTTTTAATGGATAATTTTACGATCTACAATTTTTGTCCGAGATACTTTTATGATAAAACTTACCTACCGTTTTGCTGAAAATCGCGAAAAACGAATGTGATTAAGTAAGTAAGTAAGTAAGTAAGTAAGCAAGTAAGTAAATAGGTAAGTAAGTAAGTAAGAAAGAATTTTGATTTGATTTGAAATATTTTTTTTTTCGAAGGTTTTTAATTTGGTTTCGGAGGGAAAATGAAATGTACATGTCGCGCGTTTATAACTGAAAATGATCGTACTCGTTATTAAAAAAGTATAAAAAAAAAAGAAATATTAAAAGAGCGATTTTTTCTTCGAAGCCGCAATGCATATTTAATATTATGTAATTAATAAATAGTAAAATCAAATCAAAATCACTTTATTCACATATCAGAGTTTACACGTTCATATCGTTCGCGTGCACCACACATACGGCAGTCGGCGTCGAGAGTCGAGTCCGTAGCGAACGGTTCGCGACGCCGAATTCAACGCCGCTCAAGTTTTTTCTTGTAAAAAGAGTGAAAAACGCACGCGAGAAAATACAAACGCACAACACCACCCCCACCACAACAACTGCTGCTG
>CATIXN010000374.1:0-16996 GCA_949711725.1 Leptidea reali | reverse complement strand
TATGGATGTAAGTTGATTTTTCTGAGAGTTAAAATTCTTAATGTAAAATAATTTTAATAGTTCTGAAGTGTTACATTTTTTTATATAGTAATATAAATTGTCATTTTTGTGTACGATAGCTATATAGATAAATGAATATTGTATTTAACCACATAATTCGTGCGAAATTATTTCTTAACTATTCCAAAATATTCAAAAAAAAAAACAACGTTAATGTTCAAGTTTTCATTTCTGCCGGCACTCCCGGAGTACATCCTGTATTTTTTTACCCTTATTTTTTCTGTCGTCCTTCAGGTAAGTAATGGAGCGTTTTTTTTTTTCTTTTTTTATAAGTGAAAACTCTTCGAGCAGTACAGCGCAATCTCATCAAGATCCACAAATTAAAGTACTCAGTATCTAAAGATGTTGTCACTTCAAAAATCTGGTCTGTAAACATGACTATGTTGGGTCGCATTCCTTTAGTAGGGTCAAGCGGACTAGCTTTACTCGAACACAAGTTACATAGCGAGATATTTTCATTCTGCCCAGCATCTAAGGAAGTTTCCATTGAAAAATCACAGACATTTAGATAAAAGGCTGGCAACACTTCTTATCATTATTTATTATTACAAGGAAACATAACACGCATATCACATGAACTGAACAATATATGAAGAGATACAAAATATAAATATAGATGCGTCTTGACACATGTATCACAGATACAATAATAATAAAAATAGCCTCTAATAACAATCTTTAGATAGATTTAGATTTATATTGAGTTTGCTGTAGACATCGGCACATATTGTTTTGCTTTTACATACCCCATTGCCCCAGGCTCTTCCAGTGTTCTCGGTCATGACATCATCTGATATCCACGTCATATCAGCGGCATCTATCACACCTTCTACGACTCGGTTTCCCTCTCTGTCTTATTATTTCTTAACAATACCATTCTGTTACTATTTTGGCCCATTTTTCATGTTTGCCTCGATTTAGGTATTCTGCTCATTACCATTTGAGTTTACTTATAGTTTGTGATACGTCTTTCTTTTATTAAAATACGGGACTAGACGAGCAGGACGTTCAGACAGCTGATGGTTACTGATACGCCCTGCCCATTTTAATGCAGTGCCGCTGAAGATTCTCGAAAAGCTAAAAAATTCTGAGGGGTACTACGATTGACCTTGAGGCATAAGATATTAAGTTTCATTTGCCCAGTAATTTCAATAGCCCTTCAGACCGAAACACAGTAATGGTTACACTTACTGCTTTACAGCAGAAATCATTTAGGCGCCGTTGTGGTACCCATAATCTGGCTGACACCATCTGTAAAGGAGCCTCCCACTGGTAACGTCTGCAGTGTTTGTCCTATTTCTTATTTCTTTTAAGTTTATACAATAATAACAAAAGAAAAATCCAAAGATATACTCACAAAAGCAAACATTTACAGAAATAACTAATTTGATTATGCGCATTGATACAAAAGATTTAGATAACAAATTAAATTAATTACTTAGGTACGTCTCATGCCGTGATCGTTTTCTATCATGTACGTTCCTTTTTCCTCCGATCACAAAAAAAACCGAGTCAAACACGAACATAAAATCAAATCAAAATCACCAAACTTCACGTATGGCAAAAGATTTTTTTCTTTTTACCATTACCACCACTTGGAAAAGGTTGATATGCAATGAAAATGTGGCAATAAGCCGTCGTTTTAAATCAACATTAATCAAAAATACTCATTGCCTTAGACGAGTAAGTAAAAAAAATAAATACAAGTTAATAAGTACAGAAGATGCAAGAAACATTTTTCTGTTCTTACCACCTTCGCATGACACGCCACAAGTTAGGATATCAACCCCACCATCTGGATATGTGGCGGTCCTCCACAGTGCGGTTTTCAAGGAGCTTTCTTCCTCGTACTACGAAGCTGTGGAATGAGCTTCCTTGTGCGGTGTTTCCGGGACGATACGACATGGGTACCTTCAAAAAAAGCGCGTACACCTTCCTTAAAGGCCGGCAACGCTCTTGTGATTCCTCTGGTGTTGCAAGAGAATGTGGGCGGCGGTGATCACTAAACACCAGGTGACCCGTACGCTCGTTTGTCCTCCTATTCCATAAAAAAAAAGAGTATGTCCGGAATACATCATCTTGGTTTATAATCTTTGTTAAGGATTGGTCTCCGCTGCGCTCCAACTAGATACCGCCCAGTATGTGACACTGACGTGCCAAATGTTCTGTTAAACTTTGCTAATAATTGTAACAAAAATGCCGGGTTGTCTAGTAAAATTTTGTAAAAAATAATACAACAACAAATAAGAAAGACTCTGATCACATAATATCATCAGTAAGTATTTTCTATTCTATTAATTTCAATGTAAAATAACAGGAAGCGTATGTTACAAAATTTGAAAAAAGGCCATTGAGTGTCAAGATGCTACGGACACAAGCATCTTTTAGTTGACGTTATAAAAAATCTATATTTGTTAGGTAGTGCGGTATCTACATAGTTGGAGCACAGCGGACCCCAATCCTTTATCGTAGTTTATAATATTATTTGTTGTACAAAACAAACACACACTCTAAATTCATTCATCAAAATTCAACTGACAGACAGTCGGGCGACAAGCGTAATCTGAGTATTAGCACAGAGGTATTAGAGATCTACTTGATTAAACTTTGGGTACAAAACCTCAAAAAGACCTTGCAAGATGATAATCAAGCACTTTCAAATACAAATCAGATATAAGATCATAAGAAGATGAAAGTATAACAGAATCCATAACAAAGCCACAAGCGACAACCGTATTCGAATATAAATTAATGTTAAGGTGACATGAACATCCGTTGAATACATACATATTAATGTATTATTATGTTCAATGTGAACCCATATTTGGGAACGAAATAATTTACATTAGACTTACGAATGCTTACAACTTTACATGTAAGCCGTATTTCTCTATACATATATGAATCGTATTGATTTTATGCTTTGAAATCGTCTATCGTTTTGCGCTGTGTATTTGAAGAGAAACACAAAATTTATATAACTTTTATTTATTTATTTATTGGAACACCAACAATAGACATGACATTTGCCAACACATTATTAAGATTCTATATAGTCTAGTATATATATTACTTAAAGGCATTCACATCATTTCATAATAGGTATTTACAATAGGCAAAAACAAGACTTTTTTTTTTTTTTTTCTTCTTTTGGCAATAGCGTTTACTTTTTGCCAATAACGTAAACTAAAAGATTGGGAAACTAAGTTAAAAAAGGATACGGAACACGGGAAAGGATCAGATAAGTAAAAAGAGGATTGAAACGGATATTAAAAATTTCATAAATATACATATATACTTGCTACTTAAACAACATTATAAATATTTAAACTTTAATATGATTCTGAAGAATGAAAGATGACAATATTTTATAAAATTTACATGGATACATAATTAGACAGGATATACAGGTAGGAAAAGGAACATTAAGAGATATTAGATCATTCAGGAATGAGGAGCGGTCGTATAGAGAACATGAAAAGAAAATGTGATCTAGATCACATTTATCGGATTCACATTCACACATGTCAGTAGATACAATGCCTAATCTATTAAGATGAACAGACGCATTCTTATGATAGAAGAACATACTAACTTATTGCATTTGGCACGGAAAAACCATGGTTTAAATGAAATAAGTGGCTGAAGGTTAAAATATTTCCTGCCTTTTGATTGACCAGTTTCAGTCCAAAGTCTATTCCAACAATCCTGAAGGTGAACTATAGGAAGAGCACCTAGATCCTGGCAAAAAACTTTATAAGGGAAAATGTCGCCATCGACCACGGCTTCATTAGCTAGTTGGTCTGCTTTTATATTACCAGGAATGTCGCTATGGCTGGGGATCCATACAAACAACACAGAAAGACCAAAGTGATTGCATTTATTTAATAGATTTCTTAATTCTATGACAACAGAAGAAATGTTTTTTGATTTAAATGGGAACCTATTGAGAGACTGTAAGGCACTTTTTGAATCAGAGAAAATTATTGTTTTTGAAAGTTTAAATAGAATAATATATTCAATAGCCTTAAAAATACCATAACATTCCCCAGTAAACACCGATGTTTCCGGAGGTAGTTTAATTTTCTGTGATATTTTAAATTGAGCGTGATAGACACCTACACCAACGGGATCCGAGGAGGAATGTTTAGACGCGTCTGTGTAAATATGTTGGTAATCAACCCAAACAGTATTTTTAAGAAGATTAAACGAAAAATTTGTACTAATATCGTGCTTATTTAAATCTGAGTTAAAATTAATTTCTGGAAGCAACATTAATGCTTCAAAGCTAGTACTGAAAAGAGGATAATTAATGGATCGATGAATAGGAACTTTTATGTTGATAAATTTCTTAAAACTATTGATTAGACAAGGTGGTTTTTTATTTGACCAATATGCAGATGAATCTATATAATGAGAAAGTTTCTGAAGTTTGTTATAAAGAGAGTGGTTAAGAAACTGAAAAGATCGGAATATAAATTTGTCTGCTAAATATTGACGACGTAGATGTAGTGGAGGATCACCACATTCTACTTGAAGAGCATTGATAGGACTTGACCGCATGGCACCAGAAACTACTCGTAAAGCTTTGGACTGCATGAGATCTAGTTTTTTAAATGCCTTAACACTACCAGGCTCCAGCAAGAATGTACCATAATCTAATATACTTCTTATAAGAGCATTATATAACAATTTCATGCAAAAAGGGTGCGCACCCCACCAAACACCTGACAGACATCTTAAAATATTAAGAGTACGCTCACATTTAGCATTTAGGTAATCACAATGTGAGATACCAGTTAGTTTCGAATCTAAGACAATTCCCAAAAACTTAACATTATCTTTAACTGGAATCTGATAACCCTCATAAAATATAGAAATAGGAGGAGGAGTTCTTGATCTCGTGAATAAAACTATTGTACTTTTTTCAGGTGATAGATCAAGGCCGTTTAAGTCCAACCAAGTTTTTAAATTTATCAGCGGTTGTGTTATAGAAGAACTAGCTTTTTCAATAGAAATATCACGACAGTAAATTAATAGATCATCAGCATACTGAAGAACATTTACACTATTAAGTGATGATTTTAAATCGTGTGTATAAATATTATACAATATTGGGCTAAGTACTGATACAATACATACAAGTCGAGTAATTGACTTCCTGTCATCTAGTTTCAGGATTATGTATCTTTCGGAAAGCATGTTTATGATAAAATTTGTTAATAGCAGAGGTATATTAAGTTGTAAAAGCTTACTCTTTAAAATACTTATTACGACATTATCATAGGCACAATTTATATCTAAGAACGCAGCTATTACTGATTTATTATTTGAAAATTATAATTGAATATCAGAAATGAATATACTTAAGCTATCAATAGTACTTTTCCCACGTCTGAAACCGAATTGGGATTCACATAATAGACCGTTATGCTCAACAAACCATTCTAAACGATTTTTTATAAGATGTTCTGTAATTTTCATCAAAACAGAAGAAAGTGCGATTGGGCGATAGGCAGAATGGTCTGAAGAACACCTATTAGGTTTCAGTACGGGAATTATTTCTTGACGTTTCCACGTGGAGGGGATGTTACCAGATGTCACTATGGAATTTATAAGAGATAAATAATAAAATAAAGCATCATCATCTAAATGAGAGATAAAGGAATACGGAATACCATCCAGTCCAGGAGCAGAATGAGACAATACACCTTTTAGTTCAGTGAGAGAAAATATACTGTTTAAACCAAAACAGTTATCATTATTTATATTTATTACAGGGTAAACAATTATTAAGTCTTCAGGAACGAAAGGTGGAGCCAATTTATCTAAAAAGCTATTAACTAAATGAAAAGGGATTGATTTTGGAGATGAATCTTTGTATGCAGATCTAAACCTTCTTATATTTTGCCATACAAGAGATGGTTTGACATCAGGTGATATTGAATAGCAGAAATTTTTCCAGCCATCAAATTTCTTTTTCTTTAGAAATTTTGAAGTTTCTGACATACTCTTTGTAAGAATTTCAAAATTCTCATCAGTGGAACATTGACAGTATGTAATTTCAGCATATTTTCTTCTCTTTACTGCCTCAGTACATTCGTTATCCCACCAAGGAGGAGAAGGAATAAAACCCAAAGAGCTATTTTTACTTGGAAATATCTCATAAAGATTCTTGCTAAAGAATCTGCACACTGAGATTCTGTACCTGGATTAATTTTTGGAAGTGTAATAATTTTGTTTTTTATTAGATCTTTATATAAATCCCAATCAACATCATTAAGCTTATATTTTAAACGAGGAGAATAAGATTTATGTAATACTTTATTGTTATTATTGCAGGTTGGAAATGATAATAATAGTGGGAAGTGATCACTACCAAAAGTAGATCGTAATGGATCCCAGGACAAAGAAGAAGCAAGATTAGGTGTAGTGACTGTTAAATCTGGAGCACTTGAGCCCTCGTCAGGATGAGAACGTCGTGTAGGACGACCATCATTTAATATACACAAATTCACTGAATCAAATATATCTATTAATGTGTTACCATAACTATTAGAAGATAAGTAACCCCAGGATTCATGGCGACAGTTAAAATCACCAAGGATCATAAAAGGCTTCGGAAGAATGGAAATAATATCTTTAATTTCATTTAAGATTGCAGAAGAAGGATGAGGTATATAAATAGATACATAACAGATATTTTCAACTAAAGCAGCAATAATAGAAAAATCATTACTGTGAGAAGGAATAGAGAAGAGAGAAAAGGAAAGAGGGTGTTTCACAAGCATGGCTACTCCGCCATGCCCATCCACACGATCTTCTCTGAGACATGAATAACCACGAATCTTAAATAAAGATCCTGGTTTCAACCATGTCTCTTGAAGAGCACAGATATAAGGTTTATATTTATTTAATAAATAAATAAGATCACTTTTTTTAGGAGTGATGCTTTGACAATTCCATTGAAGAACTTTGTCCATTATTTGGTTTATAAATTTGAGTAATAGCAGAAACTAATAAGGCAGCGTTGGACGGTGAAAATTCATTCGATTGACTAAGAGATTTTATAAGAGAAATAATTAAATCAATTACTGAGGATTCCAAAGGATTTTCATTTTCTTTGTTAATTAATGCACATCCATTAGAGGGTTGGGGAATATTAAAATCCCTTAAAATTTCTTGGTGAGCAGATTTGTCATATCCTTTGCTAAGTGTAGGTGGAGGCTTTGGTTTAACAAAAACAGTTTTTTTATATGAAGTATTGTTTATAGCTTTAGGTGTTGAATGTTGATGCTGGGTTGGAAAAGTATTAGGAGTGCTGTTAGGTGATGAGAGTAATGTATCTGCATATGAAATTCGAGAGACAGATGGATGTATCTTTGAAGCTTCTGAATATGAAATACAGTTTTTAGCCATTGATTCCTTTATAGCTCTTTGTCTTTCATATTCTAAACATTTTTTATCAGTTGCAATATGGGAACCTTTACATAAACAACAAGATATAAAATCATCTTGAACAGAGCAGTTATCACCACTATGTCCTTGACCACATCTAAAACATCTTGGTTTAGATCTGCATTGAGATTTCACATGACCAAACCGACAACAATTGTAGCATTGAATAGTAGGATATATATACAAGTCTACAGTAAGAGAAGTGTAGCACATATATACTCGTTTAGGCAAAAACTGTCCATCAAAAGTAAATACCACAGACTCAGTACATTTAAGATGGTTTTGTCCATCAATCATCATCTTTCGTTTTATTCTCCTAATTTTTATGATTGGGCCACAGCCAATAGGAACAGAAACATTATCTTTTATTTCCTCTTCAGACCACTCAGCTGGTACTCCTCTGACTATTCCTATTCTACTCACAGAAAATGATGGAATAAAAGCCTTATATTTTTCATTTTCTAAATTTTTGTTTTCAACAAAGTCATTTGCATCTTGGTATTTAGAAAAAGAAATAGATAACCTATTCCGGCCTATCCTTTTTAAACTTCCATTCACAATATTTTTAATAGAATTTCTTTTGAGAAAACGACCAAATGTAACTGGATGTAAAGTAACATTATCATCGGGAGATGAATACTGTTTCTGAATGTGTACAACAAAAGGAGCAGCATCTAATGAGTTGTATAACAGCCTTGCAACAGGGGGCTGTGTCTGTTGTGGAGTGTCTGTGTTATTTTTTTGTATGGTCTCTACTACTATAGAAGAATTATTGCAGGAATCGACTTTGGAAAGAATTTGTTTGTCACTAATGTCTACACATTTGCAATCACTTTCCTTAATATCCTTCTTATCACCACGGTGTTTTCGTCGTCTTTTATTACAGTGTCTGCATATTCTGGGTCGAGCTGACACTCTTTTACGGCCACTAGATGTCTGAGACACAGAACCATCTGTATCCATAGTGCTACCTTCGTCATTATTTGAAATTGTCACTACATGACCTATATCAGGGGCTGTCCCCCCAGGATCATCCGGGGGGTCCATCATAGCATAGAAAAGTGAAGAAAAGAAGACTTACCAATAGGATGAAATTTACACAAATTAACACTTTAATAAAAACTAACTACAAAAATATATACAAACTACAACTTATCTGATCAAAATATCTAAATATTTACATGAAATTTAAAAATAAAATGAAAAATTATCAAAATTACGTGCGACCGATCTTAAAGTTTCCCGCCCTTTTTCCAAAAAAAAAAAAAAAACAAGACTTAAAAATTAAAACAAAATACTAGTAAATTCAATTAAACTTTTTACAAAATATGATTGACATTAACAATTTATGAATATATACAAGAAAATCTTATGACAATATTAAGCAATTCCAAGTAATTTTCGTTTGAGATTCGCTAAATTGTCCTTGAAGAGATCTAAATCAGCATCACTTAAAATTATGGAGTTGTATGTGGAACAAATCCAGCATAGCAAGGTGCACTCCGTCCATACTTTGCGACTTTAACGTGACTGTGTCCAAAATCCATTTATGAATATTTTGTTGAAATTCTATAACGTACAGCTCGTGTCAGACTAAGCTAATTTTGAAGTTATATCTTCATAACTTGTTAGATAACAATATTCATAAATTCAGTTGTAATAATTATATTTTAATGTTAACCATTTCGAAATTTATGATTTTTGAAGTACAAAATTTTTAAGCCACGGGCTATTTTTGCACCGCACGCGGAAAAATTATTTAAAAAATAAATATAATTATATAATAATAATAATTCCTTTATTTCAGGCTACAAGGCCCATAAAATAAATACCTTATAGTCTAACATACATATGATATATAACTTAAATCTACGTCACATTTTCGCGGCGATGTGAGGCGCGGGTTCGGTAGCTTCCGGCGGTCGGCGACGTCCGCGATACTTGCGGAACACGACCCCCTTCGGCCACAGCTGCACATCCAGGAAGGTTGATATATGTTCCGTCGGGAGGCGAACAACAAAAGAGTTTAAGTCTACTGCGTGACGCGTCACCAACTTTTTGACCCCCAACCGGAACCTTGTCTTCTCCACCAAGTACTGAACAATGTCAGAGGCCTTGGTGGTGTGGTGAAAGCGAGAGACGTAGATATACGTCGCTGGGATCACGGGACGCAGGAGCTGGTTCTGTCCTATCGGTGCTGTGCCACATTGGTAATCTAGTACTAGGAGGTCTCCTCTTCTTCCGCTCCACCTTAATGAAGCCATCCTTGTCGGTCAGACCCTTCGACACAGTTCTACAAGCGGGTTCGTTGCGGGCGTGCCCGCTTCCCCTTTCTGTCCTCAGCACTATCCGCTTTCTGGGTTGCTGGCGGATGGCAGCAGCATACAGTCAGACACTTTTTGGTTGTGTGAAATCTCGTGAATTCGCGTCACTGAAATGCTTTTATAGCTGACGTATTGTGCAACAATAGTGCTGTGATATATCTTGCAGTGAAATTGAATGGATTTAGTGAAAAGTTCAATGTGTAAATACTGTGCATTGTTCAAATAGTGTTTTTGTTTGATTTATATACTGTTGCAAAAAAAAATTTAAAAATAAATTGAATTTAAGAGTTAAATTCAAAATTTTAATGCTAAGAGTTACAAGTTTTCACTTCTATCGGTAGTCTCTACTAGTGGCATTTTTTTTGTTGTTTCACCTTTATAACAATTCAAATTCAAATAACTCTCATTTCCTTTAAGTTTTTGGTTTTCATTTAATATCTCTTGTTTCAAACATATTCCATTTAAAACGAAAATATTTAATTACTTTATGTGATATATCTAAATTAAGAATATCACATATTAAATATTATATATCCTACGTTTGTTTTATTAATCTATTATATCAGCCCGTCCTTTAACAGTTGCAATGTACTTTATTTTTTAACAATTATCGGTGTGGGTACTGATTAGTTTCGGTCCAATCGGAGGTCCTTCTTCGGGGTGAGTGGAGTGGGTTAACGATAACAGCCCGTCTCATACTGCAGATTTGTGCTCTTTTTTTTTTGCGCCCAAGCAAGGGAAAGGGCTACCCTCCGGGATAACGACGGGAGGGAAGTGGTGAATGCTCATGCATACCAACGCAGCCTAAGTCTGCGTTGGTTATGTGGGACTCACGTGAAAACCTAGGTGCCTACCCACTAAACACCACCTGCAGTTGGCTTTGGGCAGGTGCCCTTTAAGCCTACATCGAAGGCGACCTTCTCTTGGGGAGAGAGAGGCGCAAGCGGCACTCCCTATGGAGTTTCCGCTGGGATATTGCACAGAAGGTGCTATCTAATTGGGACTAGTGACATCAGAAGGATGATCACAAACTAGACATGAATCTAAATGCGTCTGATTATCCCCGGATGCCAAGAGGCGTTCCAGGTCAGACGAGAGTTTGTTAGGGGGATCGGAGAGGGCGTGTCTGGGTCTCCTGACTTGATAACGTGAAGGAGGGGGGGCGGTATAATCCGCTGCCTCCTTAATCAGGGGATTTGGGTGATTGTCTGAGGACTTTAAGAAAGTTTCAGACAAGCACTTTAGGTGTTGTTGGATGGTGGGGAGCTCTAAGTCCCGGTGAAGGTCTGCGTTTCTAACGACCCAGTGGGCATTGACAGCCTTACGGCAGAAAATGGATTGGACTGTTTGGAGTTTATCTATAATATTGGGTTTCGCATCAGCGAAAACTGGAGCGGCGTAAGTCATAACCGGTCGAATGCAAACCTTGAAGAGTGTTCGCTTGTTCCTAAAAGACATTTTACTGTGCCTACCTAACATACTGTTTAGGCGGTACAGATAGAAGCGGGCGGTTCCGGTCACCTGTTGGACGTGAGGCCTGAAGGTGAGTTGGGAGTCGAGGGTCACACCCAAGTACTTGGCTGTGGACCTGAAGGGGATAGGGGAGCCTAATAGATGAATAGGTCGATCCCGGCAGAAGCGTCTGCGCTTAAAATCAAAACGGACTGCGGAGCTTTTATCCGGGTTGACCTCAATACGCCATTTCCTAAACCAGTCACCTAGCTCATTAACTGAGCGTTGGAGCCTGGAGAGGACTGAAGATATCTGTTGGGACTGGACGTAGAGAGCGGTATCGTCAGCGAAGAGAGAGAGTTGGACTCCATTTCTAGGGATGGGAATATCGTTGGTATACGATATGTATAGAAGTGGTGAGAGCACTGAGCCCTGTGGTACCCCAGCCGTGAGCAGGCGAGGGGAGGAGAGGACACCTTCGTGTCTGAAACGAAAGGTACGTTTGTGAAGATAAGAAGCCACTATGCGGACTATTCGGGATGGGAAGCCTAGAGCGTGGAGTTTATATATTAGGCCTTCGTGCCAGACTTTGTCAAAAGCCTTGGCGACGTCGAAGAAGACAGCGATTGTCTTCTTACGTTTGGGATAGAACCCGCTGTAGATGTACTCTACAATGCGGTGGACTTGTTGAGGACAAGAGTGTTTAGCACGAAAGCCGAATTGTTGATGTATTATTAAGGGAGGACCGTCCGTTGGAAAGAGATGCTTTCTCATACGGAACAGAATAACCCGTTCAAAGACTTTCCCCATAGCCTTGAGGAGGCTGATGGTGCGATGGTTGGATGGGATATTGAGGGGTTTCCCTGGTTTAGGAATCCCTATAACTATGGCCTCTTTCCAAGCGGTTGGAAAGAAGCAGTGGTCGAGGCATGCGTTGAAGAGGAGGACAAGAAAGAAGATCACCTGCTCAGGGAAGTGTTTGAGCACCAGGTTGGAAATACCGTCGGCTCCTGGAGCTTTGCGAGGTTTTAATCCACGGATGATGTAGTTGGAATGGGATCGTCGGTAAGAGGCATTGAGTTCAGACGGCTGACCTCATTCTCCACCGACGCTACGTGGAGGGGTTCAAAAGAAGAAGTGCTGCGTGAGCATTGTGAAGCAATGCTTTCAGCAAAACACTCCGCTTTATCCCTGTCCTCGAAAGCTGTACTGCCGTCGGGGCGTATCAAAGGCGGAGTGTGGAATATTGCGTCAGTACGAAGGGCTTTCGCCACTTTTGTAATACGCCTGGTGTGATGGGGGAAATGTTCTCCATGAGTGAATCCCAATTGGAATTCCTCAATTCGGAGAGACGTAACCTAACTTGGCTCTGGAGGAAGTTAGCGCGTGACCTATAGTTGGGCGTTGGGTACTTGGCGGCTCTTCTTAGAGCTGCATTCTTGGCTCTAATGAGGTTCATGACATCAAGCGGGAGCTTATGGTTGTTAACATAAACCACCCGCTCGTTGTCATGGAGAGCGGACTGCACTGTTTGGGTTAGTCCTTTTACCGTGATGTCAATCTTATCCGTACTATCGAAATAGTAAGACGAGATTGCATATGGTGAATTGGGGGCATCAAAAGTTTATGCAAGATACTCCCTATAACCCTCCCAGTTGGTGAGGGTTTTAGGGTGAGTGGCGGTAGGGGTGGGGGCATGGGGCCCGAGCTTGAGGGAGACTGGACGATGGTCGGAGCCCAGGTCATCGAGTGGTTCGATCGCCCTTAAATTAAGAACGACACCCTTGACCAAGGCGATGTCTAAAATATCGGGAGAGTGTGCTACGTTATCCGGGTAGTGTGTTGGAGAGGTAGGACTTAGAACGTCTAAGTCCATAGACCTAATTAGACGACGGAGCTTGATGCCATTCCCGTTTGATAGGCACTTCCAGTCAGTGTGTTTGGAATTGAACGCTCCAAACAAGATAACTGAGTCACTTAGTGAGAGAAGAGTCTCAAGGTCGCTCTGGAGAGGGATCTTGAGAGTAGGGAGGTAGATTGAGGCTATGATCAGAGACGGATGTCCTAACATGCCCAACTGACAATTGGTTGCTTCCATGTTGGTAAGCACTGGAGTAGCGATTTGCGAGCAATGAAGGGATCTCTTGTAGTAAATGGCTGTGCTTCCGCCACGACGGTCGTCGGCTCTGCAATTGTGTACAAGAGAGTAGGAAGGGATCGATAATCCCTTTGAAGCGTCGGGTTTAAGGAGTTTCTTGGATAAGCAATAGGTCGATGTCCTTATTGCGAACAAATTCCTTAATCTCTGGGAGGTTGGTGCGCAGGCCGCGCGTATTGAATGAGACAAGTGATACGCCCTGAGGCTTCACTCGACCCATGTTCTGTGATGAAGCGTTACGCGATTGGGACATTAGTACATAGAATTCACCAAGTCTTGGTGCTCTATCATCGCAATAAGGCGCTCATGTGGAGACCTAGCTGTTTTGAATTTGTTGGCTAGAATGTTGAATTCTTTAATGTCGAATTCTCCATTCATCAAGAAACTCAGGGGGTTATGCACTCCTGAGTCTAGTTGAGGAGGTGTTGCCCATCTGCGGCCAGTCGGGGTGACTTGCACGGGGCGGGAATCGACATTAGATGTCTGGGAGACCGGGGCTGCTTGTCTCCAAGAAGTGGAGAGTAAAGGCCCGGTTGTCCTGTTCCTCAGTTGTGGAAAGTTCGCGCCAGTGGCCGGAGGTGGCCCTGGTTTTGAAGACTGCTTCTTAGCAGTCTTCGTTGTTGAGGGACGAGGGGCGCGAGGACATCCGCGGTAGTTCGCGGGATGTCCTTCCTGCCCACAAAGGACGCAAGCGGGAGGAGTCTCCGCATCGCGGGTGCGTTTGCACTCCTTGGTTGAGTGAGGCTCTAGGCACTTGACGCACCTAGGCGGGGCTGAGCAGTTTGCAGCTGCGTGGCCATAAAGCTGGCAGCGATGGCACTGCCCTGGGAAGCCCCGTCTGTGTGGAGCTTCTACTCGGATGTTTGAGAGCCCACATACGATGAGCTCTCTCTTGAAAATTTCCCTCGACTCGGGGACATTGGTTAGGATGACCAGAGCCAGAGGGTATTTCTTGCCGGATCGGCTGTACATTTTGTGTACAGCCTCGGCCTTGAACCCTTGCATGGTCAGGTCCTCCAGGATGACCTCACTGGGGAGCTCATAAGGGACGCCACGTAGAATAGCTTTCACTTTGCGCTCTTCCGGGAGCGCATAAGTGTGGTATGCGACACTCTTATGAGTGAGGAGGCGAGTGAGGACTCTGAAGTCCTCCGTAGTCGGGACGACGACGCGGATAGCATCACCCGTGTTGGTAGCTCGGGTGTATTGCACCTTTTTGTCGGCGCAGAGCTGTGCAACATAAGTCCACTTTGCCTTGTCTCGGATGAAGATAGGCGGTAGGGGCTTATTTGCAGGGAGGACAGGCGTGCAGCGCGTGGCTGGCTTCATAGATGAGGTGATAGAGACCTCGAGCAAGCTAATGTCGAGAGACATTAGAGGGACAGGGGTTGGGGCGGAGAGTACGTTATCCGTGGAGGTGGCTGAGCGCTTGGACTGGCGCTTCTTCCTGGATTGAACCAGTTGGAAAGGTTCTCCAGAGGGACGTCGGGAGGTGTTGACAACGGAGCCAGTGACAGTTCCGTTGTCAGAGTCCTCAGAGGAGGACTGGACTGGCCGCTTTCGGCCGCAGGAGGCGGAGTCGGAGAACTCCATATCCTCGGGAGTAGTTTTGTGAGCGGAAGGCTCATCGGGGGACGCCGGGGAGTCAGCAAGGGGCCGACTTGGAGTTGCTATCGACTAGTGACTGGTCGAAATGGAGTTTTGTGGCTTTAAGCAAAGCCACAATCTGGACTACATCGGCGTTGACATGGTCCGCTAATGGAGCCATGCTGATGAAGCCTCCCCGTCGAGGGCAGGGAGCAACAGGGGTTGGAAGTGGCGCGGCTATCCCTAATGGTTATAGCCGCGAACCGTCGGATCGGGTCGTCCGGTTTCTCTCAGGTCAGGAGGCCTGAGAAACGCACCGGGTCAACGTTAGCCGAGTTAGTTGTCACCGTTAGGTATCCTTCAGCTCAACCGCGATGACACGCAACTCACTTACTACAATAAAAATTGCTTTAAACAAGCTGCGGGCCGGAACGAATTCGACGTAACCAGTCGAACTTTGCGTAGTATATACCTCGTACCACACGTAGCGGTGCTGCGTAGCGTAGCACTGGGCGTAGCTTGGCGGTGTAGCGGGGCGTGAGCACAGGCGCGTGTAGTAGTCTGCTCGGCGCGGGGGCCGAGACAAGAAAAATTATTTGTGCTCGTAGTGCGCGTCTATATATTGGCGAAGGGTGCGGGGTGCACCGGTGGTGATGACGTGTACGGTATCACTGAAACTACCAGTGAGAGGCACCTTTGCACAGGAAGCCGGCTAGATAATGGGTACCACAACGGCGCCTATTTCTGTCGTGAAGCAGTAATGTGTAAGCATTACTGTATTTCGGTCTGAAGGGCGCCGTAGCTAGTGAAATTACTGGGCAAATGAGGCTTAACATCTTGTCTCAAGGTAACGAGCGCAATTGTAGTGCTGCTCAGAATTTTTGGGTTTTTTGAGAATCCTGAGCGGCACTACGTTGTAATGGGCATGGCGTATCAATTAGCATCAGCTGAACGTCCTGCTCGTCTCGTCCCTTATTATCATAACAAAAAGCTATTGTGTCACTATTGGTGTTTACGGGTGTATAAAATGTACACCCAATATCACTATGAAAATATCGGCATTTTTGGAATGCATGTCGGAATAAGAATTCCGAGATGCATTTAAAAACACGGGTTCCCAAGTAGGTGGCAGAGCCCAACCTCTGTCTCTATTAGGTCGCCGATCGATCTCTATGGCTTCCAGAAGCTTAGGCTTCTTATCGCGGGCCAATCTTCAAAATTCAAAACTTTCACCTTATCGAAACTTAGATAGTGTTGCTGTACAATTTGCGTATTTTGCGGATGTGCTCAGTTAATATGGTTTCTATGTTGCGCCCCGTTTCGAAAATGTAGCTGTTTCCGCACTCGCAGCGAATTTCGTATATGCCAGGGCACTCCAGAGAGTCCCGATCCTAAAGCTATCGAACAAGACTACCAATCACTATCTATTAGTTAGCGTGCGTTGCTGAAAATAGAGGCTTACAGTTCACCGCTATTTTGTCAGTGTGTTCACAGCTGTCACAGTCTATCGAGACGTATAAATTATTGAAGGTAAAAACATTGTTTTTATATAGACACTATTAATTTGATACTGATAATATTTGCACGTCAAATGACTAAGTTAAGTAAATAATTCAGTAACTAATTGCTATTGAAATATAAAGTAAGCCGACTGATGGAATAATAAATCGAGTAATATAAACATTATGTCTCGTCTTGAACACAAAAGCAGGTCTCGATTTCACGAATTCTTATAGCGTCCACGTAGACAACATCGAGGGAAGCAACTAGTAGTTTTAATATTTAAAGTAAAAACAATGTGTTCTCTCGATAGAATTGAAAATTTCAAGGCCAAGTAAATAATACAATAAAAAAAACTACTTTTAAATAAACCGACTTCAAAAACTAAAAATATACAAATAATAGTATTTTATCAATACCATGTGTATTAAATTAAATCTTTATTAAGTTATTTTAT
>CATIXN010000373.1:0-20867 GCA_949711725.1 Leptidea reali | reverse complement strand
CCCCCCCTTCAGTTCCAAATATGGACTATTTTCCATCCCCCCCAATCCCTCTTGCCTCAACTCACAGTTTAGAGTCCCCCTTCTCATTCTCTGAACTTCTTCTTGCTCTGGATGGCCTAGTTGACTCTGCTCCTGGGGTAGATGGAATCCCATACTCTTTCATTAAAAATTCATCATCTACAACCAAGGAATATTATCTTAGCATAATCAATAACCTTTTTGATCTTGGTTCCATCCCTCCACCTTGGAAAAATCAGGTAATTATTCCATTACTTAAACCTGGTCAGAATCCATCTGAAGCTACCAGTTATAGGCCAATTGCCCTCTCTTCTGCTCTTGCAAAAGTTTCTGAAATCATGATTAAACAAAGACTTGAGTGGTTTGTTGAAACCAATATTCTCCTTTCCAACTCCCAGTACGGTTTCAGAAAGGGCAAGAGCTCCTTAGATAGCTTAGGTATCCTTACAACTGACATTAGAATAGCACTCCTCAGAAAAGAACACCTTGTGGGAGTTTTTCTTGATATAGAATCTGCATATGATAACGTTTCACTTCCCCTACTCGGGAGTAAACTCAACCAGCTGAGTATCCCCGTGAAGTTATCCCGTTTCATATGTAACATGTTAATGGAGAGATCCATCACTATTAAAGGTCCATCCTCTTACCTCCCTCCTAAGTCAGTTTGGAAAGGTTTACCTCAAGGCTCAGTCCTTAGTCCCCTTCTTTATAATCTGTATACCCATGACCTCAACAGTACCGTTACACCTTTCTGTCAGATACTGCAATATGCAGATGACATTGTCCTGTATTCTTCTGACAAGTCTATACAAGATTCATCTAATCATTTAAATAATGCTCTTGATTATCTTTCTGAATATTTAACACAACATGGACTGTCTCTATCAACATCTAAAAGTAAGGTAGTTTTATTTACAAATAAAAGAATTCTTCCACCTATTAAAATTAAAATTTATGATGTTGATCTACCAATTGTTAATAATGTTAAGTTTTTGGGTATTTGGTTGGATCACAAATTATCTGGCGTCAAGCATTTTGATTATGTCTCACAGAAATGTGAGAAAAATATTAATATTCTTCGCTCATTGTCTGGTGTCTGGTGGGGAGCTCACCCCGTCACTCAAAAATTACTATACAATGCCATAATTCGCACTCATTTAGATTATGGCACTATTTTCTTAATCCCAGCAAACAAAGCAGGTATAAATAAATTGGACAGAATTCAGGCTAAATGTTTACGTATAGTATTGGGAGCTATGAAATCCAGCCCTATTAACGCAATGCAAGTAGAATGTGTGGATCCTCCCCTCTCACTACGTAGACAATTCCTTTCCAATAATTTTTTCTTTAAACTAGCTGGCTGCCGAGCTCATCCCTTACTCCAAAAATCAGAACAATTAGCTGTTTTATACAATGATAATAATATTGTACCTGAAGACAAAAGACCTTGCGTTATAAATAGTTACCTTTTATTTTCTCAGCTCTCTAACCCTCTCTTTCAATATTCTAAATTGCCTTTATTTTCTATGCCTTTCAATGCTCTTACTTTCCAACCCTCAGTAATTTTAGACTTAGGTGTTGATAAGTTTTCTATAGAAGCAAATAAAACTTTTTCTCATATAATGGACTCAGATTTTCGACATTGGTATAAAATCTACACGGATGCTTCAAAAACAGACATGAGTCCGGTTGGGGCTGCAGTATGGATTCCCTCAACAAGAATTATACTGAGTTATAGCTGCCCACCCACCACTTCTGTGTTTACAGGGGAATCAATCGCCATTCTTGAAGCTATTCTATTTGTTAAGTCTCACAACATGAACAATTCTATTATCCTTTCAGACTCTAAAAGTTGCCTCCAATCAATTCTCTCAAATCCGTTTAAGACAAAAAGTCAGTTTCCCATCATTCTCAAAATAAGAGAAACTTTGAAAGAGTGCTATGAACTCAAAATTAACATAGTTTTAGCTTGGATTCCAGGTCACATGGGCATCTCTGGTAATGAAAATGCAGATGCCTGTGCTAGATCAGCTGCTCATTCAGGTTCCTTTCAGTATTCAGAAATATTCACTCATGACTTGTGCTCTACCCTGAAACCCAAGATGTATGAGAGTTGGTCAAACATTTGGCAAGTTTCCAAAACTTTAAAAGGCAAATTTTATGGAGAACTCCAACCAGAAATTCCTCAAAAACCTTGGTTCTCAAAATGTAGGACTCATAATAAAACAATAATCTCAACTATATGCCGCTTACGTTTAAACCATGCCTGCACTCCAGTCTTTCTAGCAAAACTTAGAATTAGGGATCATTCTCTATGTGATTGTGGCCTTGATGAGGGAAACATGGATCATTTATTCTTTAGTTGTCCCTTAATGCAATCTTCTCTGCACAATTATATACCCGCTGAAGTCCCCCGTCCAACCTCCGTTAAATGTCTCCTCTCCCTAGTTTACACTCCTTTTGTAAATATTTTGTGTAAATATATTAAAATAAATAAGATTAAGTTGTAAATATTATTTAGTACTTATATTAATTAATTATTTAAGTATTTCTATTTGTGTATGTCATTTATAGTCTTACAAGCATGTATATTATTTGTTTCAGATATTATTAGAAAATTAAACTTTATGTAATCTGAACACCGATTATTACCGTTAAACTTAGAAGACACATACTCAAAGCTTGGTAGTCTAATCTAACGTGATTCTGGCAAATCTGTGGTATATCTTCCACAGAAGCCACAGTAGGAAGAATAGAATAGAATAGAACCTTATAATAAAAAAAATACATTGAGTTGATGCATTGGAAATTTTATTCCTCAGCAACCACAATAGATACGAACCCTCATAATATATTGTTGAGAAGGTCTTGATGAGAAAAGCTTAAAATCAATCAGAGATTGGATTACTAGATGAACGGGATCAAAATCTATTTATGGTTAAACATTTCTCTACTCAAAATATCGCCTACATGAAATCGTGAAACGGGACATCCTTTTTAGACTAATTGCAGTATTTTTTTCAAGTTTTAACTACATACATATGTTTAACCAGTTGTGCATACACATGCAGGAGAACCACAAACAATTGAATTTTTTTTTAATTATGAATCAAATACTATATAACGAGGACTCCATATTTAAAAAACTTTTAACTGAACTAACAACAGTTTGGCTTGCTGTTAAAGCATATTTTTTATTCCATTTTTGAATTATCTATTTTTGTTGTTCCTATATAATCAGTTTATGCTTAAATTAAACAAAGTCATATGCTCAGAATTGATGCAATATTTTTGATGGTGATGTAATTATAAATCACTCAAAACAAATACAAAGTGTTTATTTAATATGTTTCATGATTTTGGTTGAAGGTCCCAGTTATATTGAAATTGTAAATATCTAATATATAAAATTCTCGTGTCACGGTGTACGTAATTAAACTCATCCGAAACGGATTGACCGATTTTCGTGAATCTTAGCGTGCATATCGGCTAGGGTGGCGAATCGGACAACATCTATTTTTCATCCCCCTAAATGTTAAGGGTAACCCCAAAATTTTTTTTTGGACGTAATTTTTTGTTTTTATTTTTTATGATACAGCATAAAAAAATACATGCATCCCTAAATTTTCAACCCTCTAAGATCAACCCCTATTTTTTTATCGCGACTTACAATAATTTTAGTACGATAAATTTGGTAGGTCTGAGAATCGGTTGCATCTACTTTTGACACCCCAAATTTTTTTTAATTACTTTATATGGCAATACAACGTTTGCTGAGTCAGCTAGTTAATAATATATTATTAAATATTGTTACAATTTTTTGTTATAGGATTGTCCAAAATGTCAGATATGCATTGAAAAGAATGGGGGTTGCAATCATATGCAGTGTGGAGCATGCAGGCATGATTTCTGCTGGGTGTGTTTAGGAGATTGGAAGTGTCATGGTTCCGAGTACTATGAATGCAGTCGGTATAAAGAGGATCCTAACTTGTCCAGTGACAGTCAACATGCACAGGTATGCTTTCTATGTATCTTAATATATATATTTGATTTGTGTGTCTGTTGTAACTGAATTCCTCCTAAATGGCTGGACCGATTTTAATGATTTTTTAGTGTGTTCCAGTTAAATTGAGATTTATGTGTGTCTTCAGGTTGATTCGAGAATGGTTTAGATTCACAATTAAAGAAACTCCTAAATTTAAAAAAGATTTTGATGATTTTTTGTGTGTTCCAGTGAATTTGAGTTTGGTTTAGATTCTCAATTCCGTCCATATAATATAATTCTCTTGCTCATGTGTATGTTAGTGAACTCCTACTAACGGCTTGGCCGATTTTTCAAATTTAAGACCTGTGTACAGGACAACATCTGTCGGGTCCACTAGTATCTATTTATATTTACTTTATGCTATGTTCCATAAATATCTAGTATGAATTATGATCTTCGGACATCATGTTTTTATTATATATATTTAGTTAAATATATTGTACATTGCTATTGCTATTTATAGTACACTTCCATCTTCAATGTGTCTAAACACCCACAGTAAAATTGGACAATAAATAGATTTTCTTTGCTTATAGGCTCGAGAAGCTTTAAAGAAATACTTACATTACTATGAGCGCTGGGAAAATCATGCAAGATCACTCAAGTTGGAGGAACAAACTCTAGCCAGCTTGAAAAGCAGAATTAATCAAAAGGTTTGTATTATTATTATTTAAGCACAGTCATTAATAGAGCACGGCAATACTTCAAGCCGGCCCACATTCTAGCGCTGTACAAAGCGCAGGTCCGGCCACACATGGAGTATTGCTGTCATCTCTGGTCTGGCGCACCCCAGTATCAGCTCGATCCATTTTACCGCGTGCAACGCAGAGCAGTTCGAATTGTCGGGGACCCAGTGCTCTGTGAACGGCTGGATCACTTGGCGTTGCGTACAGACGTCGCTTCATTGTGTGTCTTCTACCGCACTTATCACGGGGAGTATTCCGAGGAGCTGTTTAACCTGATTCCTGCCGCCGAATTCCACCTTCGCACGACACGCAACAAATTAGGATATCATCCTCACCATCTGGATGTGTGGCGGTCCTTCACAGTGCGGTTTTCAAGGAGCTTTCTTCCTCATACTACAAAGCTGTGGAATGAGCTTCTGAGTGGGGATGATATCGGTACTTGTGGCGTGTCGTGCGAAGTTGAAATTCGGCGGCAGGAATCAGGTTGAACAGCTCTTCGGAACACTCCCCGTGATAAATGCGGTAGAAGACACACAATGAAGCGACGTCTCTACGCAACGCCAAGTGATCCAGCCGTTCACAGAGTACTGGGTCCCCGACAATTCGAGCTGCTCTGCGTTGCACGCGGTCAAATGGATCGAGCTGATACTGGGGTGCGCCAGACCACAGATCACAGCAATACTCCATGTGAGGCCGGACCTGCGCTTTGTAGAGCGCTAGAATGTGGGCTGGCTTGAAGTATTGCCGTGCTCTATTTATGACGCCCAGTTTCTTTGAAGCCAGTTTGGCTTTGCCCTGCAGATGGCCACGGAATTGGCAATTGCTCGAGATTTCGAGACCCAGTATTCCGATACTAGGCGAGGCTTTAAGGGAAGTATTCTCGAAGAGCGGTGATACGGCAAATGGGGTTTTTTTAGTGGTAAACGCGCAAACTTGAGTCTTCTGGGGGTTAAATTGGACAAGGTTCAACTTACCCCATTCCGCGACCTTCTCGAGAGAGGACTCGATAGAAGACACAAGTTTCTCCCGGCACTGGTCGACGTTTTCCCGAGAGAGACCTGCATGGCCCGTGTATACGGCATCACCAGTGCTGTCGTCTGCATAGCAATGCATGTTGGCGGTGTACAACATATCATTGATATGCAGAAGAAACAGCGTGGGAGATAGCACACAGCCTTGGGGCACTCCTGCGTTCACGGGCTTGGGATTCGAGCAATAACCGTCGATAACGACCTGTATGGTGCGCCCAGTGAGGAAGCTGGAGGTCCACTTGCATAAGCTCTCGGGAAGCCCAAATGATGGAAGTTTTGCGAGGAGCGCCTTGTGCCATATACGATCAAAGGCCTTCGCTATATCCAGACCAACTGCCAGGCCTTCCCCCTTGCTTTCAATAGCCGCCGCCCATCTATGTGTTAGGTATACCAGAAGATCGCCAGTCGACCGACCATGGCGAAAGCCGTACTGCCGGTCGTTGATCAACTGGTGACCCTCAAGGTATACCAAGAGATGGCGGTTAATTATGCTCTCCATGATTTTGGAGAGTAGGGAGGTAATAGCAACAGGCCTGTAGTTTGCCGGATCCGAACTGTCTCCTTTTTTTGGGATCGGATGGACAAGGGCTGACTTCCATGAATCAGGGACTACGCCTTTTGAATAAGAGTGCCGGAATAAACGCGTTAGCACCGGCGTCAACTCAGGGGCACACGTTCTAAGCACGATTGGAGAAATGCCATCCGGCCCGCTCGACTTCCTGACGTCCAACGAAAACAGAGCTCGCCTAACAGTTTTCTGTCGGAACTGTACTTCAGGCATGGAGCTCTGACACCGCGGGATGGTCGGCGGTGTTTTTCCGTTGTCGTCAAGAGTCGAGTTGGAGGCAAAAAGAGTGCACAGGAGATCGGCTTTCTCTTTTGCCGTATGGGCCAGGGTGTCATTCCTTATGTGCAACGGCGGCATAGACGGCTGGTTGAAGTAACCAAGAGCAGCTTTCGACAACGACCAGAACTTGCGTGTTCCGGTCGGGTAACTGGAAAGCTGCTCGCCAATTTTGACGACGTGCTTCAATTTCGCACGGGCGATTTGCCGCTTAAAAAATCTGGAGGCACGGTTATATTTCCTCTTCAGAACTTTGCAGTTCGGATCATTTGAGCCCAGCGCCGCAACCCAAGTTCGATACGCCTGTTTTTTGCAGTCAGATGCTGCTTTAACTGACGCATCGAACCAGGGCTGTGATCTGCCACCGATCGGTACTACAGAGCTTGGTATAAAAATATCCATGCCCTGCAGTATCACATCGGCTACTGCAACGGCGCAGGCACTAGGATCATCCGAAGGGAAACAAACCCTGCCCCAAGGGTAGGATGCAAAAAAGGAACGCATTCTATCCCAATCTGCTGACTTGTAGTGCCAAACGCGGCTGGTCGCTGGTGGTCTGCGACGTTGGCGTCGGATAGGCACTACACTCGTGACCAGGCAATGGTCGGACGTTCCGAGAGGGGCGTCGACAGAGACCTGGTAACCATCGGGATGTGTAGTCAGCAGAAGATCTAATAAGGACGGCATGTGGCTATCCACATCCGGGAGCCGCGTCGGCGACTCAACCAATTGGGACAGACCATACGCCAATGCAAAATTATGCACAGATCGCGCTGCGTAGTCTGTGGTACGTGATCGAAGCCATTCGGCATTGTGCCCGTTGCCTCCGGTCCTCGACACTAACCTATGCGAAACATAGCGGCACTAGGCCGCTACTTCACGCCGGTATTCTGTGCGAGTGTGGTAAGTAACCCGGACGAGTCTGGCCCGATTGTGTTGACGTCATACGACAGCAGCGTGACTCTCCCACTTTCAAAAAGCCCGTAGTCGCCTCTTACGACACCCTTGGACCTGGGACTACCCTATTCTTTTTACGCCCCGGGGCAGCACAGGGTAAAAATAGGATGTGGTGAAGCGCCCCTTGGACACTCAATACAATAGAATGCTAGATGTCGACATGATTTTAACATAATGTTCGGTGGTGGAATACGCCTGCTGGTATCAACTTTATCATCTCCTTTGAGCACTCCCCGTGATGTAGGCGATTGAAAACTGCAGAGACTCCCCACATCTCTACGCCACGCCAAAGTATTAAGACAATCGCAGATGATTTGATCGTCGATAATTCGAAATAGTATGCCTCAGACCTGATAGGAATGTTCGCAAGAATCTCAGCGGGTTTTTTAATTTCAATTAAATATATTCTGTTATATCGTACAATTAAACATATTATTTAATAGCCTGAGGGCGTTCGCTCTGTTCCCATTATGTGGTATCATTAAGAATGTCATTTATGTTATAGTAAGCTTTATCACACAAACGTTTTTCAACAATTCTTTTGAATTAGGTAACATATTTGTTTTGTACAAATTCTGGGATCCTGTTGTAAAAGCATATACATCACTCAATAAAAGATTTAACTGTACGTACGGCCGTTCCCAATATTCAGTCTATCTCTTACTTGAGATAAAAATCGTAAGTATCGTTGACTTTTCTATCCCAATAAACTCATCGACGGTAAGTAACCTTATCCGTACACGCTGTCTGTCAAAGGGAAGACGTATAGGTTACCAGCGATAGAAGTTTGTATGGAAATTGCAATTCACTCGTCCCAATATAAGGCGATAAGAATGGCTTATCGGGTATATTGGGACAGCTTCCGATTATTATTAACAGCTAATTACAGACAGTAGAAGGTAGTAATTTATCTCTATCTGTAGATAGTATATTAGGAACGGCCGTTAACCGATTAGTATTGTCACTCGACACCAAACGTCACATTTTGACATTCATAGGTCGTTTTTGTCGCGGCGATACGCGGTGATTTATGCCGAAAAATCAGATTATGAAAAAGAGCGTTTTAGCTACGACTGTTAAAGAATACTTAACATAACATATAGTTACTTACATGAAATTGAGTACAACCAATGATTTATTTTAGAAGTACGGTTGGCACACATTTAGGTATAATTATGGTTACATTTTATAGGTTATGGCGGGTGAAGGTACCTGGATTGATTGGCAATACCTTTGGGACTCGGCAAAATTACTAAAACGTTGCAGATACACACTACAATATACATATCCCTTTGCCTATTACATGGATGTCGGACCAAGAAAAGAGCTTTTTGAATATCAGCAGGTAAAATATGCAGACATTAACAACATATTTTTTTATTAATCTTAATAGGTACTCTCAATCGCTTTCCTTCCAACATACAACAAATACATAATATAAAACTATCAGCTAAATACAAGATAGGCTGCCAACCCACGAGGGTGTGTAATGCAGCAGAAAGAGCATGCTTATAACACTAGAAAATGAAATTCAGATACTTTAAAGCCCCCCATTCACGGGCACGCCATCGCTCCAAACGGCTCGTGAACTCTCAAAAATTATAATACGCACGGTTGCACACTGCATCGTCAGAGGGTATTATATTCTTTGCGGCATAATGATGAGTAATCGGAATTTCGGAATATCTTGAAATTTAGGTAATTTCATTGTTTGTGGCAAAATTTTCTTTTTGTGTTTTTTTTTTTGCTTTATATACAATCAAACCGCTATGGCAGTTGTATTAAACTCATCATCAGAATCTAAACTCATTTTTCAAAAGGGAAATTATTGATAAAAAAGCACCGACCGCTAGTGTCGCTGTGTATACGAATTGGCATGGCGTGTTGGCGCGCCCCTGAGTGAGCTAAAATTTTTACAATACTCCAAATAGTGCCGCTCCAAATGGAGCGGCGCCAAATGGCTTGCCCGTGAATGGGGGGCTTAAGTGGTAAATTGCCGTTGGAACACTTAAGTTCTTGGTGTTCGTTGACTCTGTGGCTAACGTTTTTCTTCTGCCACTCATATCCAAACGGCGTAGTCCAATGCTAATGGAAGTCGGCGGCTGTCCATCCGGTCTCTTAAAATGGTGCGATCATAGATTATTTATACGTGTATACAAATCGCGAATGTAAGACGTAGCTTGTCACGCACACTAAACTAATTTTCCTGGCCTGTTTTTATCGGTAGTCTGGATGTGTGCGTGATTTGCTCAAAATAGAGGTTAGCTGTCATAGTCTATCTAGACGTATAAATGATCTTTCTATAACAAGTACAAGTTATTAAACTAAAATAAAGAAAATACTACTAAGTATTAGATGACGAGATATTTAATCACGGTTCAAGGATTTTTGATTTGTGCTTGTAATAATGTTAAAACACTCAAAGTTTTGAAGTGTTGGACTTAGTATCCCGTAGCACGAAATTGGAGGTAAAAAATATTGTAGTTGATAGAGCTTTAGTACACGATTATAATGATATCCACTCTTATTAAGGTAATGCACCGTTTTCAAGAAAATAACGAAAAAAATTAACCTAAAACAGGTAAATCATATAAATAAACACTACATGAGCGCTGACATCGCGACGGGAGGCTAAAAACTGTCATAAAATTATTTTGGTTTCTTCGTAAAATATTTGGACAGGCAAAGGGTTCAAGCCCATACAGCCATAAATTGTATGAAAAACAGTGAAATGAAATGTAAAAAATAGTCTGTGACAGATTAGACGGCTTCATCAATAATTATTTTTAGATAAACGGAAAACATTTATAAACAATGAACCCCATTGTTATTTTAAACCACACTTTTAGTAAGTGAATGAAATGCCCAAAGCTCTATCAACTACAATTTATTAAAATTGGTTAGGTTAGGTTATGTTATTACAGTTAAAACAACGCAGAAACGAATTTTAGACGTTTCCCTTTCTTTCCTCCCCGTAAAAATGTCCCAATCCTTAAAAATATTATAATTTGAGGTTAGGTTATAATACTTATAATGCTTTTTTCTCTGAAACAGTGCATTACCTTGTAATAAGAGTGGTAGCATTAGAATCGTGGACTAAAACTCTATCAATTACAATATTTTTTACCTCATAATTCGTGCTACCGGATACTAAGTTGTAACCGCTTGCAAAAATTGCAAGTGCTAAAGTATTTATGTTTCACATTCCGCTGTTTTCAGGCCCAGTTAGAGGCAGAGATAGAGAACCTTTCCTGGAAAGTGGAGCGAGCTGAAACAACAGACAGAGGCGATCTTGAAAACCAGATGGATATCGCAGAGAAACGGCGAACAATACTGCTCAAGGATTTTCTTGATATAAATACAAATTGTGCGTCGAGTAGTAAAATGTAATGAGTATCACAAAGAGATTGAATAATTATTATAATGAAATTCAGTCAAGGCACATCACATCACACTCACACATATATATTATATATATCATGCATTGATAATTATTGTTGTAACTGTTAAAGCTAGAATTTTCTTTTGCCAAAGTATATTTATTGAAGTGATTTTGCAAGGAATAGGAATAGATCATAAGGTTGCGCTGTGTAAATGTTTTATTTTGAAATTAAAAAAATAACTCGCTTACCACCTGTGGAACCACTTTGTTCTTTACGCCTTTCCATCATTAAATAAAAAACTGGTCACTGAAACTGGTACCATGATCTGGTTCATATCTGTCATCAAACAATAATTGAATTAGTTTGTATGTTTTTGTGTTTAATTATTTCTAATTGCCTATTCAAACAAAATTCTTTTAATGAATATATTAGGAAGCTGTATCACAATAACGGGATCAACCAGCTACCACAAGTAGTGTCCGTTCACGAACGTGGAGCCTGGACCAGCCATCACCATCATCCTGCAACCATATTTTAGCCTTTTTTTATGATAATAAGGGACGAGACGAGCAGGACGTTAAGCTGATGGTAATTGAAACGCTCTGTCCATTACAATGTAGTGCCGCTTAGAATTCTCGAAAAATCCAAAAATTCTGAGTGGCACTACAATTGCGTCACCTTGAGACAACATGTTGAGTCTCATTTGCCCAGTAATTTCACTAGCTACGGCGCCCTTTAGACCGAAACACAGTAATGTTCACTGCTTCACGGCAAAAATAGGCGCCGTTGTGGTCACATAATCTAGCCGACATCCTGTGCAAAGGAGCCTCCCACTGGTACTGGCCTTTAGGAAAAGACACGCTGCAGTTACAATCAATGACATGTAATAAGTCAAGAATGTGGGCACAATAGATCCTAGGATTTAAGTGCATTTTAATCCCCAAATCATAATAATAATAAAAAGCCAAGAATGTGAATCCAGATATTATGCATTGCTCCCTAATTGCTTCAAGTTACAATTAAAGTTGAGTACTTTGTTAAATTTTTATATGGTATTTAGTTATTATTTTATTATAGGTACATATCATATTCTTTGATTAACAAGTGTTGAAAATTTTCAAAATAAAAAAAGCAATGCAATCAGGTGGCGTCCACCATGTCATTTATATGCAGAAAAACAGTGTAGAAGATAGCACACAGCACACAGCCTTGGAAAACTAATGTTAACGGGCTTCAGGTCCGAGAAATATACCTCAATAAAGACCTGTTGCCCCAGAGAGGACGCTGGTGGTCCAATGGCATAAACTAGGGAAGTTTAGTGTTGTGCCATCCACGATCGAAAGAGTTTGCTTTATCCAGACTAACTGCCAGGCCTTGCTTTCGAAAGCGCCACTCATTTAGGTATGTATTAGGTATACATAACGTGACCAATTATCTTTTTTGCCAGGGCGGGAAATCTGCGGAATGAAATATTAAAAAAAAAATACTTGTCTTTAATTTTTTTTATTATATAAGATAATACAAAATAATCAAAGCACTATAAACAGAATTTAATAGGCACGGCTTACTAAGAAATTACGTGATTCTAAGTCGTATTATTGTAATTTGTCGGCTGGACAAATTTGTTTCAAAATATCGGGTCTTCTTCCCGTTCGAATCTGGCTTCCCGTGCCTTTCGAGCGGGAAAAGTACATTATCGCTTGATCTGTTTGTCAGCGGGTCTGTCCTGCCCCAAGTGGGACGTATGTTCCCGTTAGGTATACAAGAAGATCGCCGGCCGCCCACCATCACGAAAGCCGTACAGGAAAACAGCTTGCCGAACAGTTTTCTGTCTGAACTGTACATTCTTCCGGCAGATAGCTCTAACACCACGGTATGGTCCGCAGTGTATTCCATTGTTGTTAAGTTAAACTGGAGGCTAAGAGTGCTAAGAAGATCCGCTTTCTTTTTTTGCTGTATGGGCAAAGTGTTTTTGGTTAAAAGGATCAAGATATTAAATACCTAGTTTGGCAACATTTAAAGAAAGCGTACCCGTTAGTCTTTGTTGCAATCAATTGAAATATATCAATCGAAATTTTGTAAGCACAATAAATAAATGCAAGAATAGGTACCTAATAATGAAAATAAAATAACGTTTCCCCACATTGTAGCTGTAATAAAGGAACTATGGAACAACTCAATTTTGACTAACAAACATTTTCAGACAGTTTTGTGGTTGTGAAACAATGTGCGATTCTTTATCCCGCGCGCTGCAACTTGTTTCGTAAATAAAAATAATAAAAAAACAAAAAAGTTATAAAAGCAATTATAACTTATTAAAAATATGGTCCTACCTAGCCTTAGATTAAGGATTCTCTCCCCTTTACCGCATATCGTATCATATATGAATTATGATACACTAAGGTTTTATACAGATTAAAAAATATTGAGCCGTCTATAGGACGTGCATAAGGCAGAATTGAACACTTGGCTAAAACCCAAACACAAAAAAAAATGTTTTTACTTGGCTATGGTTCGTTAGATCTGTCAACAAACTTTAGAAGCTGTCATTTCTGCCAGTTACTGTTTATTGGAGATTTGAAACGTTGATTTTCACAAGATTTTCCTCCGCATCCAAGTATTTCTTTGTTTTGCGTGAAAAAAGGATGGATCCTGCTAAGTTCTAAGGAAAAAGGCGTAAGTTTTATCAATTACTTCTTTATAATTGCATATCCCAAAGTTTGTATCTGATATGATCCTGCATGCAGTTAGGGTAATTTCCTCTTTTCAAATATGATACTTCATGCAGGCAGGGTGATTTTCGAATGTGATACTACATGCAATAAGAGTAACTCTAATTTTTTTATGTTGATACTTATTACTGATGATATTTCTAATATTATTTATATCTAATTTTTTTAGTGACTCGACAATGTCGACGGGTTACTGGGCGTTCCATTCCACTTGATAGTGATGATGAGGAGCTAATGGATGAAGATGATTATTATTTACCACCCCAGCCCGGCCGTCCCATTGTTATTGAAGAAACAGACTCTGATGATTCAGAGTATGATAGTGATGATGAAAAATTTTCTTCTGTCACTCAAGAGACGGTATATCTCGATGAAAGCTTATTACTCGACGATGCCCCCAAATATGAAGAGTATATAGAAAGAATCCAAAAAAAAAAAAAAATTACTCGTTTCCTTAATTTCAAATCTACATGTTTGTCATACAGTAGCTTACTATCGACTGTTACACCTAAATCTCCTATAGTAGATACACGATCCAGTTCTTGATTCTTTAACTTGTATGCGGATCTATATACGTTGTGCTTACGCGTGAATGATATGGCAAAATATTTAGAAACGTTAAGATCTAATCTATTAATAATCTGGCAATATTGATCGATTCTAAATAGATCATCTTGAAGAAGACTCTGGTCCCTGTAGATTTTCATATCATCAGAAAAGAGCAAAATGTTGGAATGAAAATAATAAAGAGTAGAGGCCCTAGTAAGGAACCCTGTGGCACACCAGAGGGAATACTGCGCCATGAAGAGGTAAAGCCGTTGAGCACTACAGCCTACAATCTATTTTTAACATAGGAAGAAAACCAGCGAAACAGATCGACTCTAATACCCGCCTCAGCTAATTTGAGTAGTTGTATGTTATGGTCAATTCGATCTAAGGCCTTGCTGTAGTCAGTGTACACTGCGTCAACTTGGTTTCGATTGTCCATTTTATCAGATACAAAATCTGTGAAGAGAGCCAAATTTGATATGGTGGATCTTCCTTTGACGAAGCCATGTTGAGAGGGACTAAAATGAAGCCTTAAAATCGGATATAGCGGATCATACTCGTTCTAGTATTTTTGCCAGTTTGGAGATTGGCCGATAATTGTTTATAAGCTGCTTAGGACCTTTCTTATGGATAGGTGTAACGTAATCTGATTTCCAGATCTTAGGTACGATGCTCCCCCTTAGTGATCTCCTATGTAGTACGGTTACAGGATAAGATAGAGTTTTAGCGCAATTGATAAGAACCATAGTCGGTTATGACTATGTCTCAGTCGCGAATTATATTCTCAGTATCGCATCCGATAGAGATGCAATATCATCAAGCTTTGTCCCGTAGCCTAAGTTGTATATCGCTTGTCCTTTATATATGTAATGAAATTACCGATGCTACATCTTAGAGTTAATATTTAAAGGTATTTGTCTATTTCTAGATTTGAATGTAACTTATGGTACACTACTCTTTGTACGATGTAATGACGTGTATAGATCGCCCCAGAAAAAGGGCGGGAAACTTAAGATCGGTCGCACGTAATTTTAATAATTTTTCATTTTATTTTTAAATTTCATGTAAATATTTAGATATTTTGATCAGATAAGTTGTAGTTTGTATATATTTTAGTAGTTAGTTTTTATTAAAGTGTTAATTTGTGTAAATTTCATCCTATTGGTAAGTCTTCTTCTTCTTCTTCAGTTTTATATGATATGATGGACCCCCCGGATGATCCTGGGGGGACAGCCCCTGATATAGGTCATGTAGTGACAATATCTAATAATGACGAAGGTAGCACGATGGATACAGAAGGTTCTGTGTCTCAGACATCTAGTGGCCGTAAAAGAGTGTCAGCTCGACCCAGAATATGCAGACACTGTAATAAAAGACGACGAAAACACCGTGGTGATAAAAAGGATATTAAGGAAAGTGATTGCAAATGTGTAGACATTAGTGACAAACAAATTCTTTCCAAAGTCGATTCCTGCAATAATTCTTCTATAGTAGTAGAGACCATACAAAAAAATAACACAGACACTCCACAACAGCCACAGCCCCCTGTTGCAAGGCTGTTATATAACTCATTAGATGCTGCTCCTTTTGTTGTACACATTCAGAAACAGTATTCATCTCCCGATGATAATGTTACTTTACATCCAGTTACATTTGGTCGTTTTCTCAAAAGAAATTCTATTAAAAATATTGTGAATGGAAGTTTAAAAAGGATAGGCCGGAATAGGTTATCTATTTCTTTTTCTAAGTACCAAGATGCAAATGACTTTGTTGAAAACAAAAATTTAGAAAATGAAAAATATAAGGCTTTTATTCCATCATTTTCTGTGAGTAGAATAGGAATAGTCAGAGGAGTACCAGCTGAGTGGTCTGAAGAGGAAATAAAAGATAATGTTTCTGTTCCTATTGGCTGTGGCCCAATCATAAAAATTAGGAGAATAAAACGAAAGATGATGATTGATGGACAAAACCATCTTAAATGTACTGAGTCTGTGGTATTTACTTTTGATGGACAGTTTTTGCCTAAACGAGTATATATGTGCTACACTTCTCTTACTGTAGACTTGTATATATATCCTACTATTCAATGCTACAATTGTTGTCGGTTTGGTCATGTGAAATCTCAATGCAGATCTAAACCAAGATGTTTTAGATGTGGTCAAGGACATAGTGGTGATAACTGCTCTGTTCAAGATGATTTTATATCTTGTTGTTTATGTAAAGGTTCCCATATTGCAACTGATAAAAAATGTTTAGAATATGAAAGACAAAGAGCTAGAAAGGAATCAATGGCTAAAAACTATTTCCTATTCAGAAGCTTCAAAGATACATCCATCTGTCTCTCGAATTTCATATGCAGATACATTACTCTCATCACCTAACATCACTCCTAATACTTTTCCAACCCAGCATCAACATTCAACACCTAAAGCTATAAACAATACTTCATATAAAAAAACTGTTTTTGTTAAACCAAAGCCTCCACCTACACTTAGCAAAGGATATGACAAATCTGCTCACCAAGAAATTTTAAGGGATTTTAATATTCCCCAACCCTCTAATGGATGTGCATTAATTAACAAAGAAAATGAAAATCCTTTGGAATCCTCAGTAATTGATTTAATTATTTCTCTTATAAAATCTCTTAGTCAATCGAATGAATTTTCACCGTCCAACGCTGCCTTATTAGTTTCTGCAATTACTCAAATTTATAAACCAAATAATGGACAAAGTTCTTCAATGGAATTGTCAAAGCATCACTCCTAAAAAAAGTGATCTTATTTATTTATTAAATAAATATAAACCTTATATCTGTGCTCTTCAAGAGACATGGTTGAAACCAGGATCTTTATTTAAGATTCGTGGTTATTCATGTCTCAGAGAAGATCGTGTGGATGGGCATGGCGGAGTAGCCATGCTTGTGAAACACCCTCTTTCCTTTTCTCTCTTCTCTATTCCTTCTCACAGTAATGATTTTTCTATTATTGCTGCTTTAGTTGAAAATATCTGTTATGTATCTATTTATATACCTCATCCTTCTTCTGCAATCTTAAATGAAATTAAAGATATTATTTCCATTCTTCCGAAGCCTTTTATGATCCTTGGTGATTTTAACTGTCGCCATGAATCCTGGGGTTACTTATCTTCTAATAGTTATGGTAACACATTAATAGATATATTTGATTCAGTGAATTTGTGTATATTAAATGATGGTCGTCCTACACGACGTTCTCATCCTGACGAGGGCCCAAGTGCTCCAGATTTAACAGTCACTACACCTAATCTTGCTTCTTCTTTGTCCTGGGATCCATTACGATCTACTTTTGGTAGTGATCACTTCCCACTATTATTATCATTTCCAACCTGCAATAATAACAATAAAGTATTACATAAAACTTATTCTCCTCGTTTAAAATATAACCTTAATGATGTTGATTGGGATTTATATAAAGATCTAATAAAAAACAAAATTATTACACTTCCAAAAATTAATCCAGGTACAGAATCTCAGTGTGCAGATTCTTTAGCAAAAATCTTTATTGAGGTTGCCAATGAGATATTTCCAAGTAAAAATAGCTCTTTGGGTTTTATTCCTTCTCCTCCTTGGTGGGATAACGAATGTACTGAGGCAGTAAAGAGAAGAAAATATGCTGAAATTACATACTGTCAATGTTCCACTGATGAGAATTTTGAAATTCTTACAAAGAGTATGTCAGAAACTTCAAAATTTCTAAAGAAAAAGAAATTTGATGGCTGGAAAAATTTCTGCTATTCAATATCACCTGATGTCAAACCATCTCTTGTATGGCAAAATATAAGAAGGTTTAGATCTGCATACAAAGATTCATCTCCAAAATCAATCCCTTTTCATTTAGTTAATAGCTTTTTAGATAAATTGGCTCCACCTTTCGTTCCTGAAGACTTAATAATTGTTTACCCTGTAATAAATATAAATAATGATAACTGTTTTGGTTTAAACAGTATATTTTCTCTCACTGAACTAAAAGGTGTATTGTCTCATGTTAAGGATTCTGCTCCTGGACTGGACGGTATTCCGTATTCCTTTATCTCTCATTTAGATGATGATGCTTTATTTTATTATTTAACTCTTATAAATTCCATAGTGACATCTGGTAACATCCCCTCCACGTGGAAACGTCAAGAAATAATTCCCGTACTGAAACCTAATAGGTGTTCTTCAGACCATTCTGCCTATCGCCCAATCGCACTTTCTTCTGTTTTGATGAAAATTACAGAACATCTTATAAAAAATCGTTTAGAATGGTTTCTTGAGCATAACGGTCTATTATGTGAATCCCAATTCGGCTTCAGACGTGGGAAAAGTACTATTGATAGCTTAAGTATATTCATTTCTGAAATTCAATTATCATTTTCAAATAATAAATCAGTAATAGCTGCGTTCTTAGATATAAATTGTGCCTATGATAATGTCGTAATAAGTATTTTAAAGAGTAAGCTTTTACAACTTAATATACCTCTGCTATTAACAAATTTTATCATAAACATGCTTTCCGAAAGATACATAACCCTGAAAGTAGATGACAGGAAGTCAATTACTCGACTTGTTTCAAAGGGCCTCCCCCAGGGATCAGTACTTAGCCCAATATTGTATAATATTTATACACACGATTTAAAATCATCACTTAATAGTGTAAATGTTCTTCAGTATGCTGATGATCTATTAATTTACTGTCGTGATATTTCTATTGAAAAAGCTAGTTCTTCTATAACACAACCGCTGATAAATTTAAAAATTTGGTTGGACTTAAACGGCTTTGATCTATCACCTGAAAAAAGTACAATAGTTTTATTCACGAGATCAAGAACTCCTCCTCCTATTTCTATATTTTATGAGGGTTATCAGATTCCAGTTAAAGATAATGTTAAGTTTTTGGGAATTGTCTTAGATTCGAAACTAACTGGTATCCCACATTGTGATTACCTAAATGCTAAATGTGAGCGTACTCTTAATATTTTAAGATGTCTGTCAGGTGTTTGGTGGGGTGCGCACCCTTTTTGCATGAAATTGTTATATAATGCTCTTATAAGAAGTATATTAGATTATGGTACATTCTTGCTGGAGCCTGGTAGTGTTAAGGCATTTAAAAAACTAGATCTCATACAGTCCAAAGCTTTACGAGTAGTTTCTGGTGCTATGCGGTCAAGTCCTATCAATGCTCTTCAAGTAGAATGTGGTGATCCTCCACTACATCTACGTCGTCAATATTTAGCAGACAAATTTATATTCCGATCTTTTCATTTTCTTAACCACTCTCTTTATAACAAACTTCAGAAACTTTCTCATTATATAGATTCATCTGCATATTGGTCAAACAAAAAACCACCTTGTCTAATCAATAGTTTTAAGAAATTTATCAACATAAAAGCTCCTATTCATCGATCCATTAATTATCCTCTTTTCAGTACTAGCTTTGAAGCATTAATGTTGCTTCCAGAAATTAATTTTAACTCAGATTTAAATAAGCACGATATTAGTACAAATTTTTCGTTTAATCTTCTTAAAAATACTGTTTGGGTTGATTACCATCATATTTACACAGACGCGTCTAAACATTCCTCCTCGGATCCCGTTGGTGTAGGTGTCTATCACGCTCAATTTAAAATATCACAGAAAATTAAACTACCTCCGGAAACATCGGTGTTTACTGGGGAATGTTATGGTATTTTTAAGGCTATTGAATATATTATTCTATTTAAACTTCCAAAAACAATAATTTTCTCTGATTCAAAAAGTGCCTTACAGTCTCTCAATAGGTTCCCATTTAAATCAAAAAACATTTCTTCTGTTGTCATAGAAATAAGAAATCTATTAAATAAATGCAATCACTTTTGTCTTTCTGTATTGTTTGTATGGATCCCCAGCCATAGCGACATTCCTGGTAATATAAAAGCAGACCAACTAGCTAATGAAGCCGTGGTCGATGGCGACATTTTCCCTTATAAAGTTTTTTGCCAGGATCTAGGTGCTCTTCCTATAGTTCACCTTCAGGATTGTTGGAATAGACTTTGGACTGAAACTGGTCAATCAAAAGGCAGGAAATATTTTAACCTTCAGCCACTTATTTCATTTAAACCATGGTTTTTCCGTGCCAAATGCAATAAGTTAGTATGTTCTTCTATCATAAGAATGCGTTTGGGTCATGTTTGCACTCCTGTTCATCTTAATAGATTAGGCATTGTATCTACTGACATGTGTGAATGTGAATCCGATAAATGTGATCTAGATCACATTTTCTTTTCATGTTCTCTATACGACCGCTCCTCATTCCTGAATGACCTAATATCTCTTAATGTTCCTTTTCCTACCTGTATATCCTGTCTAATTATGTATCCATGTAAATTTTATAAAATATTGTCATCTTTCATTCTTCAGAATCATATTAAAGTTTAAATATTTGTAATGTTGTGTAAGTAGCAAGTATATATATGTATATTTATGAAATTTTTAATATCCGTTTCAATCCTCTTTCTACTTATCTGATCCTTTCCCGTGTTCCGTATCCTTTTTTAACTTAGTTTCCCAATCTTTTAATTTCCGTTATTGGCAAAAAGTAAACGCTATTGCCAAAAGAAGAAAAAA